>JABUQX010069076.1:0-20000 GCA_015478945.1 Trachelipus rathkii
TGCCTACACCCAACCTCCATATAGCCTACACCCCGCCTCCACAGCCTCCACATAGCCTACACCTAGCCTTCACCCAGCCTACACCTACACCTAGCCTCCACCCATCCCTTCACCTTAGCCTACACCTGCACCTAGATTCCACCCAGCTCCACTATACCCAGCCTACACCTAGCCTTCACCTAGCCTACACCTACACCTACTCCACCCAGCCTTCACCTGACTACACCTACACCTAGACTCACCCTTCACCTAGCGTACACCTATACCTAGCCTACACGTGCCTACAGCTTTGATGAAACCAACTTTGATGACGTCATCTTTGTTGGCATCTATATTGATGATTCAGCTTTGATGACTCAGATTTATTGATGGTTCAACTTTGATGGTTCCCAATCACCGTAAGGAGTATCTAGTGATGTTCTATTAGTGTTCTATGAGTATTAGATGAGTGCCAGGTGAGTGCCAAGTGAGTGCCAATGAGTGCCAACGAGTGCCAAGTGAGTGCCAATGAGTGCCAAGTGAGTGCCACATACTGCCAGTGAGTGCCACATAGTGCCAACTGAGTGCCACTTTTTCAAGCCTTTTCTAGCCTCCCCTGAGCCCCGAATAGCCCTAATATGGGTGTCTACCCCTAGGTTATAAGGTATGAGGAATCGATTGGTGTATATTACAAGTTGCCAGGATGCTTCCTACTATGAGTTAGTATTTTTCTAACACTTATAGCACGCAATAATATATCTAAAGAGTTACATTTGGGAACGGTGAAGGCAAAACGTTTCGAATCCTCGTCCACCAGGTAGTCATCTGCGGCCTGCGCGTGCGCCCGCAGGCGCAATATTACCGCCGCCGCGTGCGCCCGCAGGCGCAATATTTCACGTAACCGCACCGCCGCTGATCATCTGAACCTTATATTATACGCAGGCGAAAAACAGTTGTGATATCAGTGTAAGCTATTCAAAATTTCTTTTTAAAATATACTATAGGTCATTCATTTTACTACAATTGTATGATTGAAATATATACTTTACATACCTTAAAGCAGTAAATCAGTAAATCAGTAGAGTGTTACCTAACACCAAGGGAGGAGTATTCTTTTGTTTTACTGTTTTACTGCTCTAACTCACTGCTTTACTACTTTAACTCATATGTTTTTCTGCTTTACCATATTTATTAACATTACATGCCTTAAAGCAGTAAATCAGTATACAATAGAGGTGTTAACTAACACCAAAGGGATTAGTATGCTTTGTTTTACTGTTTTACTGCTTGCTCATGTTTACTGCTTTAACTCATATGTTTTACTACTTTAACTCACATATTTATAACATTACATACCCTTGAAAACGGTAATCAATGAAATCAATAAAGAGGTGTTACCTACTAACACAAAAGGATAAAATATGCTTTTTGTTTTGTTTTCTACTTTATATCTTTCATAACTTTAAAACTCATATGTTTTACTGCTTTAACTTCCTGTTTTTAACATTACATACCTTAAAAACATTAAATCAGTAAATCAATAAGAGGTGTTTAACAAAGGGATTATTAACTTTTGTTTTACTGTTTACTGCTTTAACTCATGTTTAACTCATATGTTTTTACTGCTTTAGCTCACCATTTATGCTAATACATATAAAGCAAAATGCAGTCAGGCAATCAACAAGTGTTACCACTAACACAAAGGATAGTAACTTTTTATTTTCACTGTTTTGCTGCTTTACACTCATGATGCGCTTTAACTCATCTTTTTCTTTATGGGCATGACTTTAACTCATAACTTACTGCTTTAGCACAATATTTTATTAACATTATGTTTTCCTTTATATTTATGTTTTCTTTTATTTATTATTATTTTATTATTATTATTTTAATCTTTTATTTTTATTTTTATTTAAAAATTGTAATGAAAAGAAAAACACTGCAGTGTCTGTTATATAACATTTTATTTCATCAGATAACAGAATTTATTAAAAACATGTACATTACTGCTGGCTTTAATTAATCTCCATTATTCATTATTAACGAGTATGGATGTGGAGAAATTTACGTTCCGAAATCCGGCTACATGTCTTGTAGCTGGGCCGACAGGCTGTGGTAAAACCTTTCTATTATTAAATATTTTAAGGGAAATGGAGATTTTTTAGACATTACTGTAAGTAATATGGTGTTATAATGTTTATCAGGAAAAAATTTAAAAATATAAAGATGTGATTCAATTTCATGAAGGCGTATACGATATTAGATCGTTGGATAATATACATGGTCCAAAATTATTGTATTAGATGATTTAATGCGCAAATTGAATTTGGAAATAGCAGAAGCGTTCACAGTTTATTCTCATCATCTAAATATCTCTGGTGTTTTTCATGTAGAATATTTTCATCAAAGCAAGCATATGCAGTGTTTCTTTAAACACAGTATTTACTGTTGTTTGGACAGAAAAGAGAGACATGAGTCAAATTAATGTACTGGCAACTCAAATGTTTCCACTTCCAAGGAAAATTGCCCAAAGAAAGAAGTATACGAGGTTAGCTGAATATCCACAGTTATTTGAATGTGGAACTTCACTAAAAACACGTACAGAATTTGCTCCGCACCAACATTTCTATATGAGACTAAAACTGTATACATGCCTGAATAATGAGTGCTCTAGTTGCAAAGTATTTACCTCTTATAAAAAAAATTTAAAAAGCTGAAACCTAAAACGTAAACTAATTAGTGAGGATGAGAAATTCATCCAGTGTGTATGTGAAGTCTGTTTAAATCTTATAAAAGGAAATGTTCCTTTAAACAGACCTCAGAAGGTAAAGCTACGCCGTTATAGAAACATCATTAAAAAACTCTCCCTCAACATTAAAAATCTGAAAAATAAAAAGAAGTTACTACAGCGAGGAGGAGGGGTATTCCTACCATTACTCTTCTCCGTTATAGCTCCACTGATAACTAAGTGGTTGTCCCCATGATGAAGAAGGTTGCTGTACTTCCATATAATGAGTATGAGAAAATGAAGTATAATAATACAGCATCTGTACAGAATTCAGTTCCTCAGATTCAGCATTCACAACCTCTACATGAACAGTTATTACCACGCACTGTGCAAAATCCCCAGTCACAGTTTCATCATTCACAACCTCAATATATGCAGATATTACCACACAATGCATTACAGCCTCTTTCACATCAACAACAACAGTTGCATCAACAGAACCCTTATATTGTGAACGACTCATTATCTTTTCAGCAGCCTCTACCTCCCAGCTTATATGATCCTAAAGTTGAACAGACCAATTACGAGAAAGAAGTGTACAGGATATTAAATTCGGACATTAACATCCATGAGAAACGCATCTTATACCAAGATGCCATACAAAAATTGATCTTAAAGACTTGCATCTACATCCACCATTACGTAAACCGCTACCCGATGATATAGATATACCTAGTGAAGTAAAACTTGAAGTGAAAAATGAAGATAAATTAAAACTCTATTTTGGAGAGCTTACCTATTAAGAGTGCGTAAATCAGGAATAACTTTATATAATATTTTAAAAGAACAATTATCATTGAATATGAAACAGGGCAGATCGTAATTGATGATGAAATAGTTAAAGGATCAAATATTGTGAATTGCTGATCTCTCACGTAACTGGAAGAAAGGCCCTGTAAAAGGATGGAATGAGATCAAACAAGAACTTCAGACTATTAATTTTCCCCGAACTTTAATCTTAAATACACAACGATTAGCAGATCTGGATAATATCCCAAAGATGCCAAGACCTGATTCAAGTCCCTCAGGCACTTCTTACGCTTCAGATAAATTTAAACGTGTTACCAGAGGAAGAAAAAACACCTTATAATAAACCTATTTGGATTAAATCGTAATTATGTATTATCATATATTTATTTAGTTGTAATGCTTGTATATAAATAAATATGTTATTTTAGACCTTTTTCCTTATCCCTTTTAACTTTATATATATATATATATATATATATATATATATATATATATATATATATATATATATATATATATATATATATATATATATATATATATATATATATATATATAATATAAAATACATATAAAAAAAATAATATATATATATATATAATAATAACAATAATAACAATAATAATAATAATAATATCTTTATATATATATACATATATATATATATATATATATATATATATATATATATATATATATATATAGCGTTTACATGTGTGTCAGTAGCCAACATGGAGGCAAAGGATGTAGTTGATAAGTATTACTTCAATCTGAGGGAACCAAATAGTTTTGGGGTTTCACTAGGGTTTTGCTTTAAGGTATCTAATATTGAAAGAGTTTGGAAAATATTTAAAAGGGGGAAGGGCATTTACTCTACATAAACCTGTAAGAAAAAAAATTTCCTACGCGGAAAACCATATCTCCACAGCTCGATAGTGTATGGCAATTAGATTTATCGGAAATGATTAAATATAGTTCTTATAATGAAGGATTTCAATACATACTTTTTACTATTGACGTATACTCTAGATACTTGTGGTTGAATCCCTTAAAAGATAAAAGATCAGCTACAGTTGCAGCTGCAGTACTTGAAATTAGGATGAGCGGAGAACACCTAAATCATTCTGGACCGATTCAGGAATGGAATTCAAGGGTCGAGAGTTTCAGGAGTTGCTCTGGGAGTATGGTATAAGCTATTACAATACATTTTCCGTAAACAAAGCGGCTATAGTTGAAAGAAGAGTGCAGCGTACTATTAAAGAACGCATGCATAGGTATTTTACTAAAATGAATACTTTTAAATATATTGATATACTTGATGATCTAGCTTATTCTTATAACAGATCTTACCATAGAACTATAAAGACAACGCCTTTAGAAATGTCAAAAACTAGAGGCCGTAGAACACATATGGGTGAAAACAAAATAAAAGATAATTCAGGAATAAAGGTAAATGACTATGTAAGAGTATCTCGAACAGAAGAAAGGTTTAGAAAAGGGTATGAATCCGGGTGGTCTACAGAAGTTTTTAAAGTGCACAATATCCGTCCAATCCCCTGTGATAGTTTAAAGGTATATTACCTGGAGGATTTAGATGGTGAAAAGATAAAAGGAGGGTTCTATAAACAAGAAATACAAAAAAAGGTTCAACCCTGTAACTCACGAATATAAAATAGAAAAAATATTAGCCACGAGAGGCAAAGGAAAAAATAAGCAGCTACTTGTGAAATGGAGGGGATATCCTGCTAAGTTTAATACTTATATAAAAGCAAGTGAAATTAAGAATTATTAATCAGTTGTCATTATAAGCATGGAGAGTGTAGATCACTTTTATTTAACTCTTCCGTCTTCAGCCTCTTTGGTTACATCAGTAACTAAGCTCTGATTTTTACAACTATGTTAATGAATCCTATACAACTTGAAAGAGAGGTATACGAAGCAGGATTATGTGAAATGATATTAAATACGGATATAGAAAATTTACCCACCGGCTCTATTCTGGATGACAGTGTACAGAAGTGTAGAATGTGTGGATCTATATTACAAGTGAAAGATACTCGTGATCTGCCTAGGTCCAGGATTGGCACAAATACTTCTTGAAGAATTTACTTTGCGGCGGTCATATTTTAAATCGGTGCCTGCTATTTTCCAGTCATTTAAGCGTTCTCTTTGATAACATGAGTATTATGTGTAAGGATCTGGTATACAAAACTGAAATGGTACCTATGAAGATAAAGTAATAATATCTTTAAGCTCAAAAGTAAGTGTAAACCTGCAAGACCGTGATATGTTTTTTCTGAGACGTTCACCATGGCAGCGTAAACATATTCGTAAAGCGACTGTGCTGGGTGATATACTTCATGATATCCCTACTATGTTGAAGAGGTTTATACTATCTGTGGAGAATAACCCCATGACTCGACATGAACAAAAAGATGAAGCAGATCGAGTACTGCATTATACATGTACCCCATCCAAGATGCTCAACCACTATGAAAACCTTGCATACAAATATAATTGATCATCAATATGTAGCAATACTAAAGCTCCTTTATTAAAGAGTAGTATATTTTCCCAAAGAGAGTAAAGTTATAACATTTCCCAATGTTCATTATCTACCTCTGAATAGATCAAATTTTGACTCTGTATGCGTGCATATAAAAGATGTAGAAGAAAATCCCTTCCCCTTTACATACGGCGCATTGTTATGCAAAGTTATTAGAAAGAAGCAGATGCAGTAATTACAGGATAATGGAATATATAAGAGGTGTAGTCAGATATATTTTTCATTCCTTAACATACTCTCACAGTGTAAAGATAGTATGAGAAAGATACTCCTGTAATAATGGACGAAGAAAGGGTATTCAGGGGAACAAAAATGCAGAGGGAGTATGGCCTTGGTGGATTTTTTGCCAAGCTATGGAGAAGTGCAAGGCCTCTACTCAGGAAGGTGCTGGGGAATATATGGGTAAAAAAGCTATAAGAACAGGTTTGCATACTATTCAAGATATTGCTGCAGGAAATAATCTTCGTACAGCATTAAAAAGACGTATAGCCGATGTTTCAGATGAGATGTTGGATGATGTTAAGCGTAAAATAAGACGTAAAATGTCAGGTCAAGGTCGAGGGATCAAGAAGATTGTCATAAAGAAAAAGACTAAGCGGAAAAAACCTCTAAAGAAAAAATGTATTGATGTATTTGCTATTTAATTACTAACTTTTATACGATGTGTGTATATAAGTAGGTTTTTCATGAAAATGTTCATTATACGGCCAGAGCTTACTTACATACTGCATTTCTTCATCCTTCTGGTCCTGATTGTTGTAAAAGAGTGAATTGCATCTCTTCTCCATGAACCCTACACAGATTAGCGTTAGCGATCTTTATCAGTATTAATCCTCTGCATTCAATTACCAATACAGATGTTCCTCTAGAGTTCAATATTCCAGGCACTTCTGATCAGTACCTAGATCCCTCTAATGTGTTTTTATGTAAAAACGAAATTGACAAAACCTGATGGTACAGATCTTCCTTCGGGTGATGACCATATAGTATACACAGAATCAAATTTCCTGTATACATGTTTCACCCAGGTTGAAGTCTATCTTAAAGGAACTTCACTAGGTGCGTCAGCGGCTAATTATCCTTATAGAAGCTATATAGAGCATTTGTTAAATTATTCAGACGATGCTAAACAATCTCATCTCCAATCATGTGTTTTTTATAGTTTCAAAGATGAAGCTGCACATAGATAAAGCAGCTAAAGTCATAAATAATACTTATGAGTTTTACGGTCGATTAAATGGCGATATCTTCTCTCAAGAAAGACTCCTACCATCTGTAGATACTAGAATCATTTATCACGATCAAAATCCTAAGATTTACTCTTAAAATAAAAAATATAAACTGCTACAGCTGTATGTCCAGAACCTGTTTTCAAACTGTTGGAGGCTTATCTCTATGTTAGACAAGTGAAATTATCACCACAGAGGCATTTGGAAATTGAAAATTCGCTTTTGAATACTACAGCAAAGTACCCTATTAAGAGGGTTGAAACCAAGATATTTAATTTCACTCAAGGATTATCGAGTATCAATATCCCTAACGCATCAGACAGACCACCACAAGCAAAATAATAAGTTGTATGGACGTAGCCTCAGGATATAAGTCGCCTATAAATTCATACTGGGACACAGTGGTATCAGTTTTACATGTGGTGATGATGCTCGGATGATACTAATGCATACAATAAGGATCTCTCTGTACGCGGCCTTTTTACGACTTAATGGCCAATACTGTATCATGTAATGATAGCGGGACAGGCTTAAATCTTGAAGAATACGCAAAATAGTAATTTATACGCCTATGATCTTACTGTAGACCTTTCAGCTTGTAACGCCTATCATTTAAACATTTTGAGAAAGAAAGGGCACCTTAGGACTAAGTCTCTCTTTTGGGAAGTCTACAATCACCCATCACGGTAGTGGTCTATCTTACGGCATCATAACTCATTGCAAATTGACAGAGTACCGGCGGTAGCGCTTGGATTAAGTCAAAGATGAATGAAGGAAGTAAAAAATCGGTGTTTAAAAATGATATCACTTTTTAGGTGTGTTCGCTATTAACCAAAATAAACTCTGTAAAGTTGGAGAAGGATACCTGCTTTATATTCAATACATTGCCTCGTCACATCATCAACAGGACATTGGATCTCCGTTTATAGAGCAAAAAACGATGCTGTTCACATAATTGATTCTTTGAACTTAAAATTTATATTGAATAATCATTATATCACCTTATTTTAAAATATAATAATGTAGGCTGTGTAAAAACTATGTCTTACCTATTCAACCCTTATATTCTAATTTATGTGGAGTCTATTGTATTTATTTCATTATGTGCTTTTTAAATAATGTATGTTTTAATAAACTTGTATATATATTTGATGCTAAAAATTTGTATGTCAATGATTTTATAGTTTCTAATTATGTAATAAATACTGCTTTAAAATGAAAAAATGCGATTTTACTACCCATAAAACTCTTATATATAAAAAGGTTTTTAATAAAATTTTATTACAATTTTATTACAATAAATGTTTGCTCATCAGACACTGCATGTGTTTTTCTTTCATTACAATTTTTAAATAAAAAAAAATAAAAAATAATAAAAATAATAATAAATAAAGTATTAAAACAAAATATAAAGAAAAACATAATGTTAATAAATATATGAGTTAAAGAAGTAAATATGGGTTAAAACAGTAAAGCAGTAAAACATAAGTAAAAACAGTAAAACATGAGTTAAAGCAGTAAAACAGTAAAACAAAAGCATACTAATCCCTTTGCTGTTAGGTAACACCTCTATCGATTTACTGATTTACTGACTGCTTTAAGGTATGTAATGTTAATAAATATGTGAGTTAAAGCAGTAAAACATATGAGGTTAAAGCAGTAAACTTAGTTAAAAAAACAGTAAAACAAGCCCATTTCAAAGCATACTATACCTTTGGTGCTAGGTAACACCTCTATTGATTTACTGATTTACTGCTGGGCTGTGTTGTGGCTATGCTGGTTCACAGCAGTAAACATGAAAGATTAAGCAGTAAGAACATGAGGTGCAAAAACAGTAAAACAGTAAAACAAAAACATACTAGCATAATCCCTTTGGTGTTGAGTAGCACCTCTATTGATTTGATTTACTGCTTTCAAAATATCTGTGGGTAATAAATATGTGGAGTTCTAAAACGATAAAAACATATGAGTTAAAGCAGTAAGCACATGAGTTAAAGCATTAAAAACAGTAAAAACAAACATACTAATCCCACTTTGGTGTTGGGGTAGCACCTCTATGTTGAAGTTGCTAGGATTTACTGCTTTAAGGTATGTAAAGTATATGTTTTAATAAAATTTCGTATTGTGGTAAAAATGAATGACTCATAGTATATTTGAAAAGAAATTCTTTGAATAGTTTACATTGATATCACAACTATTTTCGTTCGCCGCGGTAATATGGCGTCTGCGGACCACCACGCGGCGAAAACGGCTACGCGGAAATATTGCCTGCGGGCACACGCGGCAACGGTAATATTGCGCCTGCGGGCGCACGGGGCGGTTTCGCGACGGGACTCACCTGCGGACGAGGACTCGGAAACGTTTGCGCACTGTCTCAAATGTGTAACTCTTTAGACATATAATTCTAATATCGTGCTATAGATGTTGAAAAATACTAACTCATAGTGGAAGCATCCTGGCAACTTGTAATATACATGATCGTTCACTGCTTTGCCCTGCAAGGGTGAACACCATATTAGGAGCTATTCAAGGAACCGGGAAGCTGAAAGGCTTGAAAAAGTGGCATCAGTTGCACTATGTGGCACTCACTGGCACTATGTTAGCACTCAACAGCACTCATTAGCTTTCGCTTGGCACTCAGTTTGCACTCATTGGCACTCACTTGTCACTCACTTCACTCATCTAATGCTCATAGAACACTAATAGAACATCCCTAGATACTCCTTACGGTGATTAGGAACATCAAAGTTGATATCAATAAATCTGAATTAAAGATGAATCATCAATATAGATGGTAACAAAGATGACGTCATCAAAGTTGATATCAAAGTTGTGGGGCACGTGTAGGCTGGGTATGGGGTGTACGCTAGGTGAAGGCTGGGTGGAGTCTAGGTGTGGGCCAAAATTACCGTGGGCAAAAAGTGGTGTGACAGTGAATGGTAGGTGTATGGCTGCGTGCAGGCTATGTGGAGGCTGGGTGGAATCTAGGTGTAGGTGTAGGAGCTAGGTGAAGGATAGGTGGAGGCTAGGTGTGTGGGTGTAGGCTAGGTGAAAGGCTAGGTGTGGGCTGGGTGTAGGCTATGTGGAGGCGGGGTGTAGGCTATATGGAGGTTGGGTGTAGGCAGGTGTAGGCTAGGTGTGTGTGTGTGTGTGTGTGTGTGTGTGTGTGTGTGTGTGTGTGGAATTTGATAGAAATATCAAAAATAGAGACTACAAGCTAAGGGTGAATAAAGTGAGATTGGGCCAAAATTGACCGCATGGAAGACCAAAAGGTTTGGTCAACGAGAAAAAATTAGGGGACATTCAACGAGTTAGCACGCAATAAGTTTGGCCTAATCTTATTCAGAAAGTTTACAAGAAATAAGGTTGCCAAAGTCAGGTTTTCAAAAATTAGGTTGTAAAAATTAGGGTTGCCAAAAATTTGGTTCTCAAAATTTGGATTGCCAAAGTCAGAACAAAGTCAGACAGGAGTAAAATTGGGCTCAAAAAAAGATTGAAGGTCAAAAAAAAAGGTCAAAAAAGATATGGTCAAGGTTTTGAACAATATCCACTTGTTACTACTGTAAGTATTTTCGTAAGCCTAAGGGCACTTCAATTTTGCTAGGTTTCTAACACAGATCCTCAAACATTATTTTGAATAAAATACATATCAACTCCTCCTACCATATTGAAATGGCATTGGATGAAAGAGTCAGACCTCTTACCCAGCTTCATCCATTTGACACATTCCCAATATCAGTCACTGTTAACTTTTACAATGTTCCCTTTAATAATTTTTCTGCTTCAAGACTCTCTAGATCTTCTATTAGGGTTATAAGACATTAATATGTTTTTAAAGTATCATGTAATGTACATCTATTAGTACTGATACATGTATTTATATCAACATGAATATCTTTTAAAATCTGGAATATAGTGGAGGTTTCTTCATCACACTATAAGATATAGTATCATTATTATGCAAATCAATTATTACTAAGTAAGCCGACATTATTGTGGTGTCTGACTGCATTTCAGATGGACCAGAAGAGATGTGATTCTGTTTATAGGAATTGGAAGTAGAGAGCAGATAATTAAGCTATGTTTCTCTCCGATACATAAAGGAGTTAACGTGAGAGGGAAGGAATTTACATTTGGCTCAAATCACATCTCTCCATACTACTCCCCATACTCTATCTGGGAGAGAAAGATTTTCTTTATACCATATATATATGCCTCTTATATGTATATATCATGTAACATATATATAATAACATATAATATATATATATATGTAATAATATATATATATATATATATATATATATATACTATAAATATATATATATATACAACAATAACTATGTATATATATATATGTCACCATATAAATATATATATATATACTGTATATATATATACTCATATATATATATATATATTTATATAACTATATATATATATATATATAATAACATATATATATATTCTATATATATATAACTATATATATATAAGGTCAACATCCTAAAAGTTCAGGCGTATACTAACTAGAAAACTATAACATCATCAGGATACTGAAATGGCATATATAATAATATTGAATAGAAATTTAAAAATAAAAAAATAACGGCACTTTAAAATTAGAAAATTGTTAAATCTTGAAAATATTACAGTTTTTTGACAATTCGATGATGCCGCTCACTACGACTGATGACGGAAAGTTTATAAATTACAGATTTTATTTTTAAACGGACAAATACCTCGGGTAAACGGAACGATAGATAGAGGTCGGGGTTTCTCAGCTACCACGGGGACGACAGGGGACTGATACCCACTGACCCTCCGTCTGGCTCAGGCTTTTAAACATCTAACTAGAAAAAAATAACCAACACCCAGGAGAAATTGCATTATAAACGTTTAATTTAGCAACTTCCTCTGGGATTTGGAGCTTTTTCAGGATACTCAAGTAGATGGGAGCTGCTTTTACTAATAATGTATGGAGTTATTAAGCCGTATTAAGATAGATAAAATTTTTTTAGTCTTACGTGAAAATATCTCCTGATTAATAAAATGATATTTCTTTCAGTAGCATATGTTATAGTTTTCTGAATTTGTGGAGCTTAGGGTGCTGTTTACTGCACATATATATACCTATATAACATATATATATATATATATATATATACTATCTGCATAACACTCTCTGCTCTGCCATGCTCTCACTCTACCTCTTCTCTGCTACCCTGCTATATATATATATGCTAACCATATATATATATATATAGATATATGCATATATATATATATATATATATATATATATATATATATATATACCACATAATAATATATATATATATATATATATATATATATATATATATATATATATATATATATCTATATATATATATATATAACATATATACTATATATATATATCTTTATATATCTATACAATAATATCATACTATATATATATATAGGTAAAAAGTTACTTAACGCCCATACGGAACGAGACTCCGGATCAAAAGAATTTTCTGGGTACATGGCCTCACTAATTTTATAAATAGGCGTTTAGGATTCGAAATGAAAAAAAATAAAAATAAGACAAACCAGTGTATAAAACTTCTGTGCTCTGGCGAGGAATACATTTTTGGGGTCTGGTAAATTTACATAGGAAAATGTGTTAAAACACCAAGATATGCCGCACAAATGCTCTTGGAGTCAGGGTCTAGTGCCTCCAGGGAACTACGGGGTGGAGACTATTTTACCTCCGGGGAGGGTCTCCCGGAACCCCCGCTCTTTGGTATTTGGGTGTCGCAGGGTTCCTCCGCCCCTCCCCTACAGGGTATGGAAAACGTCCCACCTGTGTTTCCCCGTCAGGCTCAGGCCCCTACATTTATAAGTATATGCCTTTGCCAATCAATATATATATATTTCTTCAAGAACAGGTAAAAAAAAATAAAAAAAAATAAAAAAATTAAAAAAATAAAAATTTCATTTAGACCCTAGAGCATCTATTTATGTGTCATGATCTTTACCTGTGAAATTTTTTTGGTCCTGACTCTGATTCAGTGTGGGCGTTAATGTAACTTTGTCCATATATATATACCTGCCTCACTGCCTCGCCATATACTGCTGTCGCCATGTTGCCATCCTCTGCTCCTCTTTTTCTCCTCACTGCCTCGCCGCCTGCTCGCCTGCCTGCTGCCTGCTCTTATATATATATCTGTATACCTGCGCCGCTCTTCTTAATATATATATGATTCGACTTGGTCATCAGTAGAACGCAGGTGGAACTAGAAGGAAGCGGGGCGTGCCATCAGAGGAGGAAGGATGGAAGATATGAGATACTTTTTGGAAGTAGCAGCTGGAAGTTCTGGAGAACAACAGCATTTTGTTTTGACTTCTTCAGATTCATTCAGGTCAATTGCTGTAAGTCCTAACATTTAGGTAACTTCAATAAAAGAAATATCTGTTAATAATTTAATTTCCAGAATTTTAAATTTCATCACTTCAAATGATATCTATTAAAATTTAGAGATGGAGAATTGATAACCTTTAATGGTGTCTTCTTGTAGAGTAATGCAGAAAATGGGAGATGATGTGTAAACAAAGAAAAAAATTGAATATTTTAAGAATTTTTAGAAAGGGTGTGATTTAGTGGGTGCTGAAACTGCATTATAATGATGTGGTTCTTTTTGAGTGCTTATAGAAGATTTCTATTTCAGATCTGATAACAAGAGGCAGGCTAACTATGTAAATTTTCTTTTGTGATGGTGTTGATAGGCTTAAGCCCTTATCGTCATAACTTTTACCTATTTTTCATAGGATATATGATGATTTACTTTATAAATAATAATAAATGAAATATATATATATATATATATATATATATATATCTTTATATATATATATATATATATATATATATATATATATATATATATATATATATATATATATATAGTGATTAGTAGACCAACCAGTAGCTTTCTGGCTGCCTCAAAGTATCAGGGATATAGGTCTGAAACTTGGAACATAATCTATATATGGGATAAGCTCGAATCTGTGTAAATTTCAGTCTGTGGGATATCGCAGAGGGTCAGCCCCGGGGTGGACGCCGATATTGCGCTTACGCCCTTGTGGCTGCTTCTGAGAACGCAAGATTAGCGTGAGTTAGGTTCGAGCGTGATGACGTAATCTGTGGGCGGATTGCATCAGTCTGCTCTTTACATACACATACACAAAGCACATTATTGATATTATTTGTTGCGTCGAGAAAGAGTGTTGTTTTTTAAACACTTCACAACCTGCTAGTGATAGTCTTTGCTACACTGCACGGTTTCTGCCTGCACCAATCACTCACAGTCAACATATATCTATATAAGTTAGAGTTATCATGTGGTGATGCATTTGATGTGTTAGATGGTGACGTACCCTATTCGTATACGAGGTTACGTCCCACTGGGTCCCCCGAAGGGCCCCCCCCCTAAAAATTAAATTGATCGAAGAAGGCTGAAATTTGGTGAGAGGATTCAGAGTGTAATTTCTGGGAGGCTTGTTATTGGAGATCGGGGTGACTCCTGTTTTAGGTAGCTAGATATGTACCAGTTAATAAAGCTTGATCATATAACAACAAATGTTGGTATTAACATATATTATTGGATATAGTTTTAGAAAATAATGTTTTAGACCATCAAGGAAAAAATTAATAATAAATAAAAATAGATAAACAATTTCATATTCTTTTTTACTAAAATTGTCGTTTTACATACCCTAAAGCAGTGATCAATAAATCAAACACCATCCATCTTCACCATTCTGTCACCCTCCTGTCCAGTTGTAGTCTGTGGTCTGACTGATTAAGATGTATTTTTAGAATTGTAACGTTTGCACTGCCTAAACAGTGAAATCAGTAATCAAAACTCGTAACCACCATCCACTTACTCACGCACCGTATCTTGAACCACCTTCGGTCTATTGAATAATGAATTCAGAAGTCCTGTTTCGAGCATCGTGCCACGTTAAACCTCAGCTTGTAGAAATCAGGTTCTTTCTTACCAGATCAATCAATATATGTGCAACAGTTTGCTGCATTAATAAACTTTATACAGCATCATCTCAACTATAAGATATAATACCATAACAACAAAATCCTTGCATCTTGACAGAGACAAGCGTTAGCATTCTTGAGTTCACACGTAACAACAGTAAAGGTAACTAACAAATCCAAAGACGTACCCTATTCACACTTTATCAAGCATATCTCAATATATCAATGTTAATTTTGCATTAACATGGTAATATTTAACAAAAATTTATCACAACAATGGTTAATTATCATACTGATCAACGAATATTTTCTAACATAATAAGGTTTCCTCATCAATAAAGCTAACATGTAACATGAACCAAGAAAATAATGTACAAAGACAAACTAACACAACTTGCAGCATGAATAAACCATTAACATTAACAAGTTTCACCATAATACCACCAGTAACTAACACTGACTTTTTGAAAACGCATTATTCTTATTTTCCATTTCTCTCGTTTGTATTGTTAACTATACTGACATGCAGTATCATATTAATTCGTGTATTATGTCATCTGAACATGGAATATAAACCACAAACAACAAACCTAACACATCTTAAACAGGAATAAACGGTCAGCGTTAGCTTAACACGAGAACACTTGCTTAACAGCAGTAAATGGCAACAACATTCAAAAACATCAAAACTTATTCTTGCTCAAGCATATTATCTACATAACAATCATTAATTTTTGTGTTTGTGGTAAATATTGTTAAATTTACCATATTGCCGTAATTATCATACAGACCATGAAAAGTATGCTAATAACAAAGTTTTTAAATTAATAAACCCACGTAACATGACCAGGAACTGAGATATAATATATTGACAGAAAATGACGCGTGTAAACAAGACAAACTGCTAACATTAACAGGATTGACACATCAATGATAAAGTAATACAACAAGACTCCACCAGCTAAATCACATTCTAATGCTTTATCAGAGCATATCTCATAAACTTACGACCCAAAATGTTAATTTTACATTCAACATAGTCTTAACAAAAAATTTAGCATAACCTAACCTAACCAGCATAATACCTAATGGATAAAACAACAAAATGCGGTTTTATTCTCTGTAAATTTAACATAGACATAACATACTTAACTTTACACAATGGCTGCACGAATAAACGATACATTAACATCTTAAAACAACAAACATACATGAGGACGAAATGGAAATGGTTTCGGTGTATAACCATATAATTTCAATAAAAGAACGTAAATAATAAATGAATTTAAAGCATATAGTTTTTGTTTAAATATATTAATCCATCTAATCAGGGGACATAGGATTTGAAAAATTTGAGCAAGTTCTATATGTTTCTCCAGAGATTCAACTCCATCCGATAGGATGTAAGCATAAATACAACCCAGCACTAAACCATTTTCTGCATATTTCGGTTCAGCAACACTCACTCGCTCACGCCAGAGAGAAATAAACATCCCTGGCCTGATGATTAATAGGCATTTCTGTATACTGCATTATACGGGAAACCACATGTTTCGGTGTAAATATCGTAGATTACACCATGAGCTATATGAATTAAGTCCTCGAGTATGTCCACATCTTTAAGATGAGACTTTAAGTCGTTTTTCATATCAAACAAAGCTGTTATATTTTCAGATGACTGAACATTGAAACACGCATGAATGTGACAGCATCGTTGGGTTTTCAATAGTTGCGTACATCAATACTTTAACATTATAGAATACGGTGAAAGCAACATCTATTATTATAACTACTCGAAGCCATCACTCTGATTTCGATAGGAACGATGTAGACAAACATACTCGTCTTCAGCTTCAACGCTATCAAATAATGCAGAATTGCTGGCGATATGATTAAAGATAATGCCCACCTCAGTGAATCTACCAGTAATATGTTATCAGCTCGTTTACGAAAAATGTATTAGGCATGTTCAGGTGTGGGGTTATCGTAAGAGACGCGTTCGTAGGAGCAAGTGAGAAGGTCATCATACCAACACAGCGAAAAATGTCTTACTGATGAAATTCGTGTATAAACGATCTAAAGGTATTAAAGTTATTTCAACAGTAAATCGGAAGAAAGAGTACAAACAAGAATACATGAATATTTGAACAGAGGCTTATATCGGTTCAAAAATTTTTTTTTATATATTACTCGTTGGTGCAACAACAATAATATCTTATCATCAAAAAAATAAGTTCTTCTCATCTACTAACAAAGAATATGCTATTTTAATAAAAACACGTTTTTGTTAATAAAGCTAACTATAACCTTTATAACCTGAACTCAGAACATAATGTGGCGACATTCTATTTGCGTGCGAATAAACTACTAACATTAACAAACTTCCATAACTAACATATTGTTTATCTCTTACTTATTGCAGTAGCTATTACTTTTTCAGCATCATACATATCAATGTTAATTTTACCTTAACATAGTAAAAGTTTAGGATAAACCTGTCTAATCATCATACTGAGAAAGAATATAATGCGTAACAAATGTTTTATATCAACTTCGTAACATTTAACAAAAAATTCATCAAAACCTCGTCATAATCCCCATCGAATAATTGCAAACATAACAAGTTTTAATAAACATAACAAAAGAATAACAAAATTTTATCCTGACACAGCATAAAAATAAGTTCTTTGAATAAAATATCACAGTAAAGGCACGTAACCGTTTTACTAGTTTTCAAAAGCAGTCAAATCTGATGAAGTCAGTAAATCAAATACATACGGACCTTATACCATCCACCATAAATCTATTGAACTATTGATGATTCAAGTGTGTTTCAAGAATATCATTTTCAGGATAACATGAACATAAAGAAATATAGTTCTTTATATGCTTATTTTCTAAGTATCATGATTAAACTTAACGGTTTAGCATCAATATTAACATATCAGCAACCACCAATAAAGATATAATGTACCGATACCAAACCTAACATATACTTTATAGATAATCAGCTAAGATCATGAAAATATATATCAGATAAGTGACTAAACAGATCATACAATGCTCAAATATGTTGCTTTTACCATCATATCTAACAGCAGGTAAAGCCATATTGTCTAACAAATCCACTTAACAAAGTGACAAAATCTATCAAAACCACCATCTTGAACTGTAGGTGGCACCATTAAATAAAGTATCTCACTCAGTTTTCAAATATAACATCATTGACCTATGAATAAACGTAGACATTAGCAAAATTATCGGGCAAACCTAACATTATCAACAAAAACTTAACATAGGTTCACGTTTCTAACACATCATCGACAGTTAACACAGTAATATCACAAAAAACTCATCATTTTCTCCTAACAAATCAGTGGTATTTTCCACATTTATGTGTAATATTTAACATAACATACCTAACATACCTAAAAACAGTTTTCATCAATCAAGAGTATCTAAGCAACACATTACCTTCCGAGAGAAAAACCAGGGGATGGCCCCCAACGAAGGATGAATCAGCGGGGGATCACCCAAGAAAGAAGTGTAAGCGGAGCTTTACCCTCCAAAGGAGGTTATGACGAGTTATGATGAATTTTGTTAAATGTTTGCAGTTGATGTAAAGCATTTTGTTACGTCAGCATTATATTCTTTATCAGTATGATGATTAGACAGGTTTATGCTGAAACTTTTGCGTTAAATGTTACGATGTTTAAATGTAAAAAGTTAATAATGATATGTTAGAATATGGCGAAAAAAGTGCGAATAGGCTACGTTTTGCTGAAGTGTTGAATACTTTTACTGTTGTTAAGTGCGGAATTTTGTTAATTATTGTGGTTATTCGTACGTATGGTGTGTTATGTTTTAGGTTTGCGTTGTACATTATATTCTTAGTTTGGGTTATGTTATGTTAAAACTTTATTAATGTAAAAACGTTTTTACGTTAGCATATATCGATGGTTAGTCTATAAAGAACTTATTTTTGTACTATGTTATTATTTATTTTGTTGTTGTTGTCTAACGAGAATATATACCCTTTGAACTGATATGGCTCGTTCGTACGTCGTATTCTTGTTTACTTTCTTCTGATTGGTTGAAGAAAATCTCATTACCTTTTGAATCTGTTTATACATACGAATTTCATCAGTAAGACATTTTCGCTGTATTTGAGTATGATGACTTCACTCTACTAATGTCCTCTTTACGAGGACCTTCGTAATACCCAATGATGTCCAATTACATTTTCGTAAACGAATGAAAGCAATATGTGCCCCGTGTTCCAAAGAAGGTGCAAATAATAGACCTTTAATCATATCGGTTGAAGAATTCATCAAGATTATCGACAGCGTTGAAGCTTGGGTAAAGACTGAGTATGTGTCATGAGACATCACCTCCTACTGAAATCAGAGGTGACAGCTTGAGAGGCTATATTAGAATAGATGTTGCTTTCACTGCATCTGATAATGTTAAAAGTATTGATGTACGCAACTATTGAAAACCCAATGATGCTGTCACATTCATTCATGCGTACGTGTATAGGGTTCACTGTTCAGTCATCTGAAAATATAACAGCTTTGTTTGATATGAAAAACGACTTAAAGTCTCATCTTAAAGATATTGACATACTCGAGGACTTAATTCATATAG
>JABUQX010069076.1:30000-45000 GCA_015478945.1 Trachelipus rathkii
TCATCTTGAAATAACCATATAACAGACCAAGTGAGGTATCTTCCCATATGTTTATGAATCCATAGAACTCGATTATGTGAATTTCAGATCCCTCAAGGGTGTTTGGGGGCCCAGGAGAAAAAAAAGGAAAAATGGCAGATGCAAAAGAGAAGATCGAGGATAAATGAAGTATGATTAAGAAGTCGTAGACTGAAAACTCTGCTGATGCGGAGCACTGCACTGGAGCCGTTGCCAGAACCAGAGTTGAAATAGACCAAGTCAGATGTCTTTCCCTATATTTTCGGACGCATAGAACCAATATTTGAAGGTTTCAAGGTCCTAATGGGCGCCTGGCCAACCCCGGGTAGGGATCCCAGAAAAAAAAAGAAGAAATATAGTACAGAGTACATAGCAGAGGAAGGAGTCGGAGTCCGAAAAGAGTTGGTCTGACTCCGCGAAGTGAAATCAGAATGGAGCTTGAGTGGGATCTGAGGCAGAATGGTGCGGTGTCTGAATCAAAATTTGGTTTTGACTTGCATAAAGTATGTTATATCAAATCATATGGAATGCATAGGTAAAGAAGATAGAGGAAAGATGAGGAAAGAAACAGGTCAGAAACAGAAGGTTCATGATGCGATGCAATGAGCCAGTACCGGTACAGGTTCTGGAGCTAGAGTTGAAATCTTGATATAAACATATGATAGACCGAGTAAGGTGTCTTTCAATATGTTTACGATCCTATACAACTCGAGTATGAAGGTTTCAAGTTCTAAAGGGTAATCTGTGTATCTCCCTGTACCAGGGCTCCTCATTCTATAACATAATTCATTGTTTTCCGCAATCTAAGCTTCGATCGCACACTTTTAATAAATAAATAAATAAATAAATAAATAAATAAATAAGAAAAATATATATTTTTTATATATATACTATGATTTTATTAACTTGTTTACTCCATTTTCATTTCAATCAATAACATTTATATTTTCAATTTCTTTTCATACATTCCGTTTTCTAAAATTTGAAAATTAACTCTAACATTCTGAGTACATTATTTTAGTTTAACCTAAGACATTCATATTTTGACATTTAATATTCATATCTTATTTTCTTTTGTAAACCTAAGCTATTATATTTTCTTTTGTTTAAAGTTTTTATTTATTTTATTTTTCATTTGTATGTTAAGTTTTTATTGTTTCATAGGTCTTTATTTATTTTAAAATATATTTATTTTTTAGATTTTTTTTTTAGAAATTTAGAAATTCTGATGCAATGTAAGTATAAATATTTCCCGCTATCTTTGTCCATTCTTTACTGTATGGTAACTCAGGAATTGTCATTTCTTCTTTTCAGAGATCAGTAAATTTCTCAATGTTACCTAAATTTTTAAAAAATGTATAAGATCGCTATCATAAGGTAGACTGCAGACCTTTTTGCAGATAATATAGAGTAAGCCATGGACGATATTTATTAAGTTATCAAATTTATCAATTTCAGCATGATGTGCTATTAACTCATCTCTCATTTTAACTAAGGCAGTAGGATTATAATAATGGCGAATGGTGAAACCCGTAAGTGTAGGTCTGAATGTTCCATAAGGAGATGGACTCAACCAATGACGTATATCTACAGACTTAATGTTGTCATGTAACATGAATACCAGATTTATTCTATTATTATCCCCATCATCGCCACCCCAATAGATATTCCTCACTGATTCTTTACATCTGATGACATATACCTTGTTTTTTTCCAAGTATCCAATGAATAAAGAACACGATTAAAGTCTTATACAGACATGAACAAAACGCCTTATTATTGGTATTACGATTAGAAGCACATGCAACGTTGTGATCGCAATAACTTTTACGATGTATTATTAAAGTCAAGTCGTTATTAGGATTAGTAATACTTTGAGCGATAATTTCAGATATAAGCTTGGGTTTAGAGGGATAGACGCCATGTTAACAACACAAAGAGCAATGTCTAACTGAAGAACTTTTTATAAAAATAGCTACAAATCTATTTATATTATTTTGACCAACCAGAAGAAAAGTAAACATTACTGATGTATATACATCTCCAGTCTGAACAAGAATGTGAGGCATGAAGCATCTCAGTCCAAAGTCTAATTCGTTACCCACAGATTTATCCAAACCAAATGACAACAAACTTTTTTCTTACAATGTTTACTGAAGTATTCTTTATATATAACATTATATATATATATATATATATATATATATATATATATATATATATACTCTTTCTTATATATACTTAACAGACGTTTATATATATATATATATATATAAATAATAATATATATATATATATATATATTTATATATACACACACACACACACATATATATATATATATATATATATATATATATATATATATATCTATATATAACTGATATATATATATATATATATATATATATATTCCTTATATGAATAAGGTGTTATTAGCCGTTTAAAAGATTCGTCATATATTGGTTTACTAAGTCATAAGTTTAAAACTCTCTACATCTTTACATAAATGCCAGTTACATAAATCATGACACGTTATATATTTTTTTCAATACGTCAACATCATCCCTAGTCACATATGTAAAAAGTTCTCATTCAGACACTGCAAAATGCTTGCTGTAAGTTTCGTCTTGGTAAACAGGTTCTCTCAATGTTCTCTGAGCTGGTAAATAAATTTATGGATGTCTATTGAGTTTAAGAATTGATTAATAATATTTTCAGAGCCCTTGGGTAACAATTTTTTAAATGTATAATACTCATGTATATCATACTATGAGTAACAATAATATAATCATCCAGCATACGTGTGCTCTTCATTTTCCGTAAAACTAACACAAACTTGAGACAGATATTTTATCTGAATCACACCCTTAATATAGAAACAATACTGTTTAGGTTCAAATGTTCCTGTATCTTTACACATCTGCCATATTATAGTATCCAAAGCATTCCTATATAGATGTTTCAAAAAGGTGAAAGTAAGTAACTTACAATTATGTTCTTCACCACCGGAGATGACTTTTCTCCATTGGTTCAAGATATTACAGGTCTTAAATTTCTCTCTGACCCATGCTTCTGTGCAAGGCTGTAGACAACTAAATGTAAACCAGAATTTTTTGATGGCTTATGTGTCTTAATTTTAATTTTTAATAATAAAAATAATAGTTAATCAAAGCAAATTAAGAGTATATGTTAATAGAAATTATTAAACATATGTAGTTGGTGAAGATTTCTTAGGTTTAGTGACTGCTGTTTCTCATATATATATATATATATATATATATATATATATATATATATATATATATATATATATATATACCTATATATACTCTTATATAACTATAAATATATATATATATTAATATATATCATATATATATATTTATTATATATAATATATCATATATATATATAATTTAAGATCAGAGACTTAAATGTAAGTTTTGCTCTGGAGTTGCTGATGATACCAGATGAAACTTACTTACCTCAGTAGGAATAATGATGGATGTATAAGATTTAAAATAGTCTTAATAAACTTCTTGGGTCAAACCAGATAAAAGTGACAAGTGAAATTTTAAATAGTAAAAAGTGTGAGCTTTACAACATAAACAGGATTAACTACATTATAGTAGGGATTGGCTTGAGTCTGTGAATACAAAAAAAATTAGAAGTGGAGATATAAGGCTGCAGTCTGAAGGTGGCTAAATAGTTTTGGAAGCAAAGTGTAAGTGCTAAAGTACATGACCAAATAATAACTAGCAAACACAAGGCCAAGAAGATGTGATGGCTGTATATGTATTTTTAAGGTCAGTATTAGAGTGTTGCACGCACAGGTTTTTGGAGCCCTTATTTAAAAGACTTGTAGATGTAACACTTGGTGTAACATAGGACTAAAGGATGATTTGACCTTCAGTAGGCTATGAGAAGAATGAAAAAAGTTAGGAATGTTTTTTGCAAACGATTTCTCAGGAACATGAAGGCACAAGTCACTAAATATTTACGTATATTGATAATACTGAGCAATATCGAATTCTTTATAGTAGACAACGATGGACAGAGGGAGGATCAGGACACAATAAAAAATTTAGAAAACAGTGTGTTGATCTTGATGTGAAAACATTCATTCTGTAGTAGTGTTGTTAGTTTTTGGAATGATTTCCCGCAGTAGGTTGCTGATTGTGACCTACTGGGAACATTTAAGAAAAAACTGAATAGGTATATGGATGGTTTGGGCATCAAATAGCCTATTCTGACTAAGCCAAATTGGAGGGTTTTTAGTTAATTAGAGAAGCGTTCGTGGAACATTGGGTGCCACCTGATACTGAGTGTCAGGAGTGGGGGGAATGCCTGGCGCGTTGGGTGGAGTTGCCCGGGTTGGCCGACAGCTCCATTATGTAGGTTGGCAAGAATGCTGAGGCTCTGTCGCTTGCTGACGCTTGGATCTCCGTCGACGAGCTCAAGTGGGCGATGGGTGCTTTCAGCAGAAACGGTACCTCAGGAGTTGATGGAGTTTCCTTCCAAGACCTTGAAAACTTCAGGCGGTGGGGATCTCCTCAACATCCTTAATGGCCTTCTATCACACCCGGAGTCTGGGCTTCTGAGGGGGCGAGTTACGTTCGTTCCCAAGGGTCCCGAGCCTTTGGATTTTGGTGACTTCCGACCGATCTGTGTCCTTCCGGTTGTGGTACGGCTGCTCCACAAGATCCTGGCTAGGAGATTTGGGGCAGTTAACCACAACCTTTTTCAACCTGGGTTCATGTCGGGCCAGTCTACGTCCAAAAATATTTACCTTCTGCAGAAGGTCTTCGAAACAAGATTTGAGCGGAGGCGCGACTTGTATGTCACTTTCATCGACTTCAAGCGTGCCTTTGAATCGGTTTCTCACGATGGGCTTCTTTCTCTCTTTGGGGGGAGTTAAGCTTGGCCCCCTCGCTAGTTGCCTACCTAAGATAGGTGTACCAGGAGATCCATGTTCGGGTAGGTACCGATTGGGTGAAGCAGGGCAGAGGCGTCCTGCAAGGGGACCCTCTCTCGCCTGTTTTGTTCAATATCGCGTTGGATTACATCTTGAAGCAAACATCCACTGATGTGGGTGTCCTTATGGGGGACCAGCAGGTGTCATCGCTGGCCTTTGCAGGTGACTTAGTGCTCATAGCCTCTTCACGGTTGGGAATGCAAACTAATCTGGTTACTCTGGAGAGGGTGGCGAGATCTTTGGGTCTCGAGTTTGGGTTCCACAAGTGCTCGTCGGTTGGTCTGCGTTGGGTGGGGACAGTAAAATGTTTGACCCACATTACCTCAATGCTACGGCTGGTCAGAAGGACAGAGCATACCAGACATGATAGAGCTCTGGGCAGGTGTTCAAGCCTAGGAGTTCAGGTCACCGTCTTCAGCCAGCAGAAATGAATACTGGGACTTGAGGACAGGATGAGGAAACTCCCTCTGCTTATCTCAAGTCACAGCAAGAGTTGCTCGTGCTAGAGTTGGAACTAAATCTAGGATAGAAGTTGCAGCTGGTGCTAGAGTTGAAACTAAATCTAGGATCTTAGAAGATTCAATTGGTGCTAGAGCGGAAAGGTTTATGCACATCTTCACCGTTTTCAGTTACATGTTCAAAATTCAAACCCTGCCCCTAGGGGGTGGGCAGTCTGGGTTTCTTGAGCACTCCATTTGCTCAGCACGGATCGTTGGGAGGCAGAATGACGACAGGGCTGTGTTTCACGGCTGTTTCAGCTATCAGAATACAGGTGATGCTCAGTGGGATGGCGAGGAGGCTCATGATAAAGGGGCTGAGACGGACTTGGTCTGGCGGGGGCCAGAAAGAAGTCCGGCTGTTACAGCTGGATTGCGGACGGCACTCGCCTGATGCGAGGTTCAGTGTATGTCGATTCCGTAAAGATCCGACGGAGCCAGATTACTAAGCGAGAAAGATCTAACAGAGGACGTGGCGTCAGTGCCGCCAAGATAAGATGTGATCTGGGTTGTCCCAGGGTAGAAACCTTGGGACATGTTCTCCAGGAATGTCCGGCGGTAGCCCCTCTTAGGACGGTTCGTCATGATAACTTGAACCTCCTATTAAAATCTGAGTTGGAGAAGAGGGGCTGGCAAGTCCTGCTGGAGCCTGCCATTCCCACTCCAGTGGGCCTGCGAAAACCTGACTTGGTTTTCTGGGATGAAGGGACTGCCCTAGTAGTTGACACTACGGTAGCGGCAGATGCGAACGCGTGCGCCCTTGATGTAGTCTTTCAGCGGAAGGTGCGCGCGCGTTCAGCACAAGCTGTCATCGAGTTCAGTGCTGTGGCCTTCAACTGGCGACTTGGCAGGGAGGTCGCACGCCTTGTTGAAACGGTTGAAAATGGTGAAGTCCATCAAGCTGCTAGAAGTGCACTTGATGGAAGGCAGTGCGGCGATCTGGCGGTTCTTTAACAGTGCCACCAGTGGATGGGGCTAGGCTCCATGTTTGTCTTCAGGGCTGGAGCTTTCTGAAGACCCTCACCCGGCACATTACCCACCTGTGTCGTAAGAACTCTGTATATAAGTGAGTTACAGCTCTCCCCTGTAGATACACAGTCGTGTAAATACAGGGAGATGGAGATTTAGGGATCAGGGAGTTGTGTAACTCGGTACACTTGGTGCTGGTAAGTGATGGAAGGCGGGGAAGATTTTACCGAAATCCACCCTCAGTGGTCCCTTCACTCGGCCTCTTCATGCGGGCTTCGGTCCATATAAGGGGTTACCATTATTGAGCGGAGTGGTCTAAAAAATATATAAACTGCGTGTTGTAGCTACAGGTGTCACAATAAGCTCTTTAAAGTTGTATTGGGTTATCATCGTACCTAGCTATAGTTTTGCCTTGTTAGTAGTTGGCGTATATATTATATTGGCCTTTGTTTAGGAAATAGACAGGCCTTAGGGTGCGGTGTAAGTTGTGTATGTTGCACGAGCAGATGTTTGACAAATATTTAGTTGACTGGGAGGGTCTCGATAGGTCCAAGTGGCTTGTAACTGTTTCTTTGTTTTCTTATCTCTAGAGGAAGAAATACTACGAAAATTTAAATAAATAGTGACTTTCTGATTATACAACGATATGGCGGTGTAGAGGCAATAAAGAAATGTTTTAAGAGTGGTTTAAACTATCGAAAATATTTAGTGGCGTTGGATGTTCATTACTGTTCACATCCACGGGAAGTGCAACATATTAGAAACTTTATGGCACAGCGAATGCAACTATTTTCAGTAGACATATCAGGAACAAGTTCCAAGTGTAAAGCCCTAATGTTCAAACAAGTAAAAGGTAAAATATATATTTTTACTCCTTGTTACTTTTTGTGCCCTTAATCCAAACAAGACCTGTGAAATCAATTCCCACATGATGGAAAGGTTTGATCAAAATTAGTTGATTTTTTTTGGCAAATTGATAAGCTTGGAATAATTGTAACAGAGAGCATTGTATTTCTTACATAGAGAGAAGACAGGGTATTGTTACAGACGTGTCTGGCTTGAGGTATCCTGAACCCTTTATTTTCTAATATAGTTTAAGGTAGTTTGCATTCCAAGATGTTGAACTTGGGAATGAACATTCAAAATAATCAATCGGGTGAAGTGGTGGACTTCGCTCAATAAAATAGGATTACAAATATCAAAGCTAAAATGAAGGGACTTAGAAATCCTCCCATGGGAGAGGAAAATTTCTTCATCGTCTAAAAATAGGTCTTGTTTTTTAAAGAGAGAAAGAGAATAGGCTGAGAATTATCTTTAATTTTGAGGAAACTAATTTCATTTCCAAAATATCACGTTGCATACGCTTAATCCAGTAAAGTACAGCACGCTCGCCAGGATTAGCTTCCTCCACTTTAAGATACCTAAATTTAAACAGATAAGTAGTTACTTTAATCAACTTTTCAAACTTTGAAAATCTTTCAATGTCTAAGACACCATCAACTGCATTAGCCACAGCACAGTATACAAAGGACTTAAGTTTACAGGGGGAATGTTCAACAATTCATGTGTGGGCCATTTTTTAAAATCATTAGACAAGAATGGATGGCCATTCACCCAAAATTGTTTAATATCATTGAATTTTTTAAATGATGCACCTTTGGTCAATAAATCAGCAAGATTGTTGTTGGTATCATTATATCTGAAATATATCGGCAATTTAAATTCGTAAAGTTTTCTTTTCTTGCAAGTTCAATATCTTTAAGCCAATTTTTAACCAATTTTGACTTACATTTATGGTTATTTGTTAACAGCCAGGAGAGCCTGAACCTGGACATCTACTATTAAATTTAAAAATTTAAAATTAACATCTCCAAATGAAGACAATATACTGGGCACACACTTAAAAGCAAGCACAACAGCCATAAGTTCAAGGCAAGGAGTGCTCAACTCCTTCAAAGGGGCCATTTTAGCCTTAGAAGAGACTAATTCAGAAATGTAATCACAACATGTATACACAATAAATCCATAAGAAGTTTTAGAGCTATCATAAAATACACGCAAGCCATAAACCTTGTCCTGTCATTCTTCTAAAGGATAATTCAGAAGCCTTATTAAGTGAAGAAGCAACCCTTTTCCAATCAGCTACAATTTTAGGATCTGAGACAGTATCCCAATCTACTTTAGGGCTCAAACCTCATATGTTCTCATCAATATCTTACCACAAACCGTTAAACGTAAGATTAACACCAAAGGATCAAAAACATATGAAATGGCTGACAAGATTTGCCTTTTAGTATTAGCCCCTATATTAAGATCAACTTTCACAACACTTAGGCTATCATTTTCCAAATGATATCTATAACCTAAAACTTTCTCTTCCGGGCAACCATGCGCAGTAAATCTGCCATCCGCTTCAAACATAGAATTTAACTTTGGCGAGTTAGAATTCCATCTTCTAAGTTTAAAGGAAGCTTCATCCATTCTCACACATGCTTCTTTATAAATGTAATCTAATTCTAAATGATTATTGTTACAATAAAGGAAATTATCCACATAAAAGTTACTTGCTAACAGTCTAGAGCATAAATCATCGTGAAATTTAGAGGCATGGTATTTCATCACAAAATGTATAATAAAAGGACTATTAACAAAGCCAAACACCAAGGTGGTGTAGCGGTAGGTGACAATTTTGCCATTTTCTACCCAGGAAAAAACAAAACCTTTTTTATCATCTTCAGTAAGTAATTTGATCGCGAGAAAGACTTGCTTTATATCAGCAAGAATGACATATTTATTACATCTAAATGTCAATATTAATTGTAGGAGTGAGGACATTAGGTCAATGTCTGGGTAAGCAGATTCATTCAAAGAGGGCAATCTATTGTTAATTTTTAAAGAACAATTGAAAACTGGGCTTATTTTTTTAGTAGTGACCTGAGCCTCAGTCTTTAGGACAATCCAATCGGGTATGAAAATAAAATTCACCTTCTCAACAATACCATCAGCCAACTGATGGTTAAAAACTTTACCATAATCATCAAACAAATTTTTAGAATGCAAGTAAGAGACAACTCTGTCAAAGACTTTACTGTCAACCAAATGATTTGAAGGAACCAGGTCAGTGGCCTCCATCTAAGGGAGTTTCACAAAATAAGGATTATCTTTCAAAACAATGTTTTTGTTAAATTCAAAAAGCCTGTAAAATATCGGCTTTTGCCACATCTTCATTAACATTTAAAATACCAAGTCTTTCAAGAGTAAATACTAAATATATTGTCAAGACAATGTTCTACTACACTGTCCTCAAAAATACTCGTTAATTGATTAAAGTATGAGACAGCAGGACTTAAAACCCGATTAACAAGAGAGGAATGGGCAAGATTTGTTGAGACACGAAGGGTCTAAAATTCTATTAGAAGGCACATTCAATTTATCAATTTGGCCAGGGTAGAAAAAATTTTAATATCCCCAAATGGTAGACTCTTAGAATTTACCTTGTGCAGTGAAAAGGTGTTCCGCCATTGCACACCAAACAGTTATGATGACAGACTAAACATCTACCATCTTTTTCATACATTCCCTCACCACAAACGGCTACACATCTTCCATCTTGTAGGAGAAATCCTTTATTGCAGTTAATTTAGATTCTCTAAAGCCATTTTTAAACCAGATATTTCAAACTTAATATCAAATGACTCACCAATGAGCAAAGCAATGGAAGCTGGTTTCTACCAAGCAAATCAATATCAAATGAACTAAGAAAGAAAGGAAAGTTTTTTCTTTCGATGAAATAAAACTACTAGAAATGTAATGCGGCTAACATACTTATTCAAGGAGTTTTCCCTTCCAACACTTCCAACAGCTGCCCCGCAATCTTAGAACTAACACAACTTTGTTTCCGACCCAGCATCTAAGAGAGCTAACAAACGGCATTGCTTACCCCCTTGGTACAATTTGATTTCTATAAATAGGGAGGAGATAGTTTTGTTCACCGTTTTTAAAATTAATACAAAGATTGGGCATAGTTTGACTACTAGTATTATTTGAATGCCCCTTTTTACCCAAAGCAGAAATATGAGTAAAAAGTTTACAATGCATGCAAGCGTAATCTAAAAAGCCCTTTTGATTATCCGGACATGCATCAGTAGCATGCTTGGCACTCGATCAAAACTTACAAATATGCAGCTGGTCACAGCATTCTAGCCTAGATTCAATGTCTGGGTAAGCCGGACACTTATTCATGCTATGACCTACCATTCTGCAAAATTTACACTGTAAAGCTGAATTAGCAGCCTTTCTTCTAAAAGGAACAGTAGACTTGGCAGACTTTTTGAAAGTTAAATGTAAGATGCTTATTTTCTTGGTTTAAGCAATATTTTATTTTTTTCACCACTCACGGGTCAGGGGTTACGAGGTATGGAGTCTCCCGTAGACAAATAGGCGTGAGTCTGTATAATTAATATGGTCCTCTTACCTTAAACATACAAACCTCTATTGGGAAAAAAAATTATTAAAATCCGTTTAAGCTCAACTAAACCAAAACACAAAATTAGTATTTTAAAGTATTTTCTCGCAATATTAATAAGTAAAAAAAATATTAAATATATTAAGTATTAATTAAACGCTAAAAACTTTTTCAGAATTTAATTAAAATAAATAGGTATAAAATTACGTAAAAAGGTGTAAAAAATTTAATATGAATCAAATAGACTTAATAAATGATTAAATTTATACGAGACAGTAGAAGTGCAGATGTTATTTTTTGTTATTTATCTACATGTTCGCATGTAAATTTATTCTATACAACTGTTCTGATAAGCTCTCACTCTTGTACATTCAATATTCGCACATGTCGTATTAGGATTTTGCTCGCTGCACGTTTCAATGCAAAATTTGTTTTCTTTTTTAATTATTGATACATTTTTAAATGACATTTATGACGATTAAGTAATGTGAATTGCTGCTTAATCATGGCATGGAACATCACAATCCACAAGGTTGCTCATAAGCTTTAGTTTTTTATCTCTCTCTCTCTCTCTTCTCTAATATATATATATATATCTCTCTTAAGGTACGTGTATAATCTCTCTATCTCTGCTAGGTATTCTATTAATATACTATTATATAAACAGGATATATTATATTTTGTATAATTATGTTTTACTGACTATATATATATTATATTATATTATATAATTATATATATATATATATATATGTATATATATAATATATATATATATATATATTCTAGTGGAGTCCACCAGAGTGGGTAGTACACTTATATTCTAGACTTCAAATTTCAGGTATCAAAAGTCGACCTGTATCGAAAATGCCGTATTGAAATTGTGTATGACAAATGAGTGAGGAAATTTTTTTCCTTTCCATTTGAGTCATACAGTAACATGTAAAATGAGCATAGTAGTCGAGTTCGTGTGCTGAACCGAGAAATGATGAGTGTGTGAAAAGACGAGCTTCGCGAGCTCTTTCATGTTTCAAAAGTTTTTAAAAGTTCAGAAGAGCAATATCCATTGTAAAATAGATAATATTAAAAGGACACTACAACAGTTCAAAGTCAATGAAAAGATTGTAGAGACGCGATTAGACGAAAAGTCCGAAATTCAACCTCTCAACACAAGGAAGAGTGTGAAAACCATCCTTAATGTATGACTAGAACTCCAAGCAAGAACGAGTTGCACCACGCACAGAGCACGCAGCTAAGAAAGTGTTAAAAAGTTCTGAAAACGCATCTGACCAACTAATCTCTTAGAATTTTGTTTATTCAAATAAATAATTAAGGACACGAATATTAAGGACAGGGGAGTGTTTGAAATGTATTCATCGAAGATGATGTAGGGGAGTGGAAGATTATACAGAGAAGATAAATTATGGAACTAAGCTTTTGAAGCATACGAATAGATCCGAGAGGTCAGTTGCTCCAAGGCTACCCTCCTAGTATCTGCATCTCAGGGCTACGTAAGTTATTTTATAAAACAAAACAGGTAATAAAAAAATGGAGTCATTGGCATATGAATGGACAGGTGGTGATGGAGTGATAAATAAAAAAAAGAGTTTGGAAAAAGAACAGAACCTTGAAAATATAACTATTGATTGATTTAAGGGATAAACGGTAGCTGCCGAAAACACCTGCTATTGAACGAACAGAGTGGGAAATAGAGAATAGGTTGCAGAATAGGTTGTACTCTTCAATCAATGGTTACTTTATCTCCTGTTCATACCCAATCTGAGTTGATAGAATCTATTATCCAACGAGTAATTTAATTAGGTGCTCACTTACCTAACCAGGAAAAGAAATTTGCAGAATTTTATGCTTACTGGGATAAAATCCACTTCAAACTTCAAATTAAATGGTTTGTTCGAGTTATTGAACATTGTTCGAATTCCTGTGAGAAAAGATTTTCTGTCAGTGAAAGTTTGATGGAGGACTAATATGTATGTCACAAAGTATTTTCTGTTTTATGTGTTGACTGTGTTTTTAGTAATATGTGAGGATTGATCCTAGGGTTTATACATTTTGATTTAAACTTTAATGAATTACAGAAAGTCTCCATCAGGTGACAATTTTTAGTATCTTTCAAGTAATCGGCTTATGAGTATTTTTTAGGTTCCCCTCGTATGTGATACAGACCGAGAGGAAGTTACAAACACTAAGCACTAGAAACCCCATCTAGCCACTTGATCAAATTAACCCCCAAGATTTATACCTCTTAAATTTGATCTTGAAATTGTTCTAAATCTAATCACCGGATTACAAAAAGTTCATTTATCCCTAGAAAATATTGTAATCTTTCATATCTTTTCCCCCTTAAATTTAGAAATTTTACACATAAAAATAAAAAGTTCTTTATGGATTCTTCCTCTTTCACTTTTCTCCCTCTTCTGATGGTTCCTTATCTGATTTTTTTCTGCAGTTTCTTTACTAAAAACTTTGCGTCTGTCACTCCAGGCTAGACTAGTCCGGTGCTTTTCCTTATTCACTTCTCCCCTCCAATTCATACATGTCTACTACTCTTATACTTGTATCATCTACATCTACAAATTCTGCTCTTTTCGAGCTTGAGACTAAAATATACCATATACTTTTGTTAATAATAAGAATACGTCCAGACAAATATCATTCTTTCTGGGGTTCCCAAAACTTGTGCTTATGAGCTTAAACTAATATTGGTAAGCTAGGATTTTACTTATTTGTCTTGCTTGATGTGCGTATGTTTATTCGTCCTGCATCAATAAAGTGGGTTCCACCCTTAAACCATCTAACTACCATCATGATAATTGTTCAAACCTTTTTTCGCTTTGAACCTATTCTTATCAGAAAGATCTGATGTCATGTTTACCACTGTGATCTTAACAGAAATGGATACTGATAAAGTTGAATGTTTTCTATATGATTTTGGGATATAGGCTGAAAACATTTCCTTGAATAAAAAACGGGACATTTGGATGACAAAAAAGGAATGGGGCGGGGGGGGTTATGTAATATTCTATATTCTTGAAAAAGCAATTCGACAAAGAAAAAATTAATTGCATAAACATATTGAGCTTGCCATTATTTTTCGGAAGCTAAAGAAAATTATAAAATTTAAGTAGATGTTAAGGGGGACTGTATTTCATCACTATATTTCCATGGATATTTCTCCAATGAAGTTTCTTACGGAGCAAATTTCGGTCTTTATCATAGAACTCTCACACTCCAAGATACAATTTTGTCTTAAAACTAACCTAACTCTTCATTGTGTCAACAGGTAGCCTATATTTCTATTTTGACAACATACACTTCATAACAGAAAATTTTCTCTCAACAGGTGTTCTACTCACTTGAAGACAAAGAATAAACTCTACAATATTAAAAATATCTTGAAAATCTGGGCGTCTTATTCTGCTTTCAGAAAAAAATTTATAGCCATCTATCAAACAGAAATGTTTTCTGTATTCGGTGTATAAAATTCCTTTACAATTATAGCTGTTAAGAGAGTCCACTAATCAATCGCGCTAGTTTCTTTTGTTTCTGTGCTTGTAAATAATTCCTTATTCAGTGTCATGTATTTCTTTCCATTCAGGTGTCTTTCTTAGTGGCATACACTTGAACTTTTCAGTGTTCGCTAAACTGCACTTGCACTTGTTGAACCACTCTAGGTTGGTTTCATGGAAATTCTCAACTACCTCAAAAGTTTTAATTTCATTAATTTCAACTCGATGTACTAACATTTCTAGCTATTTTTTTTATTACATTAATAGATTACACTTAAAAACGGGATAAAATTGACATATTTAATTAAAACGACGGACCGCTAAGAAATAGAAAAAACTGTACTGTCCCATTCCTAAAGGTACATATGGTCAGCCTATTCTGGGAGTATTATCCCATGAAGAGTAAAGGTTAAGAAAACTTTAAAGTATTGTAATACAAAACTTTTAATTGATCAACTTGAAATAAACAAAACTGCTTCTTTTAAGACAAATGAAACTTCTGCATTATCAAGAACAAAAATAGCATAATAAAGAAAACATGATAAA
>JABUQX010069076.1:55000-69364 GCA_015478945.1 Trachelipus rathkii
CATCGAACAGTCATCAGACCCCTGAGCTGTTTAGTAATCCGGAATTAAAAGATTTAGTGCATGACTTGGCACCCTTTAAGAAACCAACTGACTATTAATAGCTTCTAGGCAGCAAAAAAATATATATTTATATACTGAACCGCTCAGCAAAAGTGTCATATTTCATTGACGAAGGGACAGGAATATGATGGCACACTACAGCTGTGTCAACAAGCAAGATTTCTCAAAGGAAGTCCACAAACTCAAGAACTATTAGCACAAATTCTTGCATGAATAGTGATTATTTGAACTATTTGAATATTCATATAAATTGTTTTCTTTTACTTTACATCAATAGTACATTTTGCAAGAATAAAAATCATACAGTACAAATATTAAACTGTGCTGAAAATAATGCTCAAAAACAATAAGTGATTTTGTCTTAGCCTTCATGCTCAAAACGATATGCTCGCACCTACCAAGCTCTTTTCAATGATTGAAGTAATGTCTTCTCTATGAATGGGTGTCCGAGATGGGACCAAACTCTGTCAAACTGAATCAATTTGTTATTGACACAAAGATGCTATCACATATCACAAGAATACACTGAACAAGGTGTTGGATATCAACAATGCTGATAGACTTCCTATGGAGACAAAACTTAACCTAAGAAACTGTGAGAAGTAACCCCGCGAACAAGATTAGGTATTAGTAACAAACAGTTTGTGGTAGATGCAATGTTCTGCCAGCCACAAAATTCTATAGCTTCTCCATCTTTATGTATTAAATTATTAATTCGACAGTTACTTCGAATTATTATCTACGCTCGAATTATTATTATTGATTATTCATTAATTATTATTATTATTATATATTATCTATTATTATTATTATTAATTCATTATTATTATTATTATTAGTTATTAGATTATTATTATTCAATCCATTCTTATTAATTATTGATTATCATATTATTATTATTATTCCATTTATTATTATTGATTATTATTTCATTATTATTAATTACTATTATTATTAATTATTATTATTATTATTGAATTATTGATTGATGTGAATTAAGTTATTACATTATATTTATTTAATTATTTAGATTATTATTATTATTAGTTATTTTAAGCATGCACACGGTATCTTTGGTATATTCAGCAGAAGTTAATAATTAATGAGTAATAAGTTTTTGATTTTAAGAATGTTAGAATAAACTTTCTTCATATGAATCAATCATTTTCTTTTCTTTAAACTTTTGAATCAGATTCGGGCCGAATATTTGCATTATATATTTATATATATATGAATAGCATATAGTACCTACTAACCTCACTCAACTATATATAATCGATACTATAAAAGTACACCTGACTAGTATAAGGAATACTATATATATACCCGCACTCCATCCCGCTGTTGCTGCAGTATATGGCTATATATGATATATATAGATCATATATACGGTATTATATGACTATATAATATATATATAACTACTGTATATAGTATAATAATAGTATATTTATATATACAATACCTATATAATATATATATATATATATATATATATTATAATATACTATATATATCTATATATATATATATATACTTACTATATTATATATATATATTATATAATACTATATATATTAATATCTATATATAATATATATAGGTCATAGTTATATATATATATAATGTATATAATATATATATAATATATATATATATATATATATTAATATATATATATATATATATATATATATATATATATATATATTATATATATATATATATATATTATAAGTATAATATATGATACTAGTGAAACATTTTTTTAATCCATCTCTTATGTGGTGAAAGATGAACATCCTTTAATGTGTGAGGATTTTCCAAATGTAATGTATCAACAGTTGAAACGATTTTGATATTAAAATATTTTTTTTATATTTATTTATAATAAAATATTCTTTCTATTTAATTTATTAAAAATACCTTGAATATCAATTTCTCTATATAATAAATCTCATAATATACTTTTTAAATTCCAAAAAATATTTATATCCGTAATGTTGATCAAAAATAGTTTAATCATTCCATTCTAATTTACATAAAATTGGATTAAAATTTTTTTAATATAAAATAAAGGAATTATATCTTCATATTTATTTAATTATTATTTACTTTATTTCGTAAAATTAATTCAACTATTTCATCTTGAATTACTTTTCTTAATGTTCAAGTTAATATTTAATTTGATATCACTATATCTTTTTATTTATTTCATTGTTGATTTTATTATTCAATCTCTTGTGAATTAAAAAGAATTCGAAAAGTTTTTTTCCAAAAAGTCTTTCCATTTGTTGTTTTTCATTTTTCGCACGGTTACTTCCAGAGTGTCAATTTCTTTACTCTCAAATTTTAATTTTATCACCATATATTCATTATATATATATATATATATATATATATAATTATATTTATATTTACTATAATATATTATATATATATATATATTATATATGAGGTTCTGTAAAAGAAAGAAATAATTATTAAGAAAATTTCAAATAAATACAATTATGTTTATATATATAAGCATATTCTCTATACTCAAACTATATATAATTATTATATTATAATATAATAATATTAATACTAATATATATATATAATATATATTACTCATATATATATATATATATAAATTATAGTATTCAAGTAAATATTAAGTCTCAACTATATAGTAATATTTATATACATATAAATAAAATAATTAGTTTAAAAATATAGTATATATAGTAATATATATACATATTATCGTATAAGGACATAACCTAGTACCTATAAGTAGCTATAATATATAGACATAGTAGGATATATTATATAGATGATACTATAATATATATAATCACTAGTATATATACAATATATTACTATATATTATATATATATATATATAATAGTTATATTTATACTATATATATTATATATATCTATAATATATATATATATATATATATATATACTATACAGTATATAATATAGTATATATAACTTATATATATAGATATATATAATATAGTATAGTGAGGATATATATAGTACTAATTGATATATCATATAATATATACATATATATAACTATACCTATATATATATATCATAAAATTATATAATATTTATATATATAGTATATAATATTAAATTAAAGCAAGAATCTTACTAAATACGGTAATATATTCCTATAATAGCAATTGTACTCTGATTAAATTAATTTGAAAATTAATTTAAATTAAAATTTCTTTTAAATAAATATAATTTGTTGAATACCAAAAAAAAGCTTTTCTCTCTCTCGAGATCTTGAATGCAAGGATAAGAGTAAATTTTTTTTTTTTATTATTTTGTATTTTTATCTTCAAAATTATTTATTATTTATTTTGCCTACACTGTTTTTTGGAAAAATTGAATAAATAATTTCTAGATATAATTAGAAGGTGTACCCTGAAATCGGCGTAAAGTTAATAATTTGCATTTCAGTTCAGTTTCCGCGTCGGAACATAAATTTACTTCGTTCTTTAAAAACCACCTTTTCTAACTATCATAAGCTTATTTTTGAATAAAATTCTTTTACCCAACCACTATCACACCCCTTCTAGTATAAGAGCTTTAAACTTAAAGATAAAAGAATCATGAATTTTATCTGTCATACCACAATGCCAAATCACATCTGTCAATCATAAATTCAAGTATGAAACAATCTTTCTTTTTCTCTAAATTTAAGAAACCACCACCACGCTCAAAACTTAAGGTTTTCATTGGAAAATTCCAACAGTCATTCAACTATTGACGTGTTTAGTTTCAACACGTCTTAAATTAGTTCAGTCAGTCGTCTCATTGGAAGGTTCTACACCGCACCTGTGAAAGCTCGATTTAAGTAAAATCCATATATTGGGTACCCGTTTATGAGCAGACCAGACCTCTCTACAACTGCCCAATATTTGTAATCCAAAAGATTAAGTCTTGTGCTGTAAGACAGCCAAATATTTCAACCTTCAGCAAAATGAAATGGAAACATTCTCCTGAGTCCAAGTTTAGTAGTACCTTGCTCTATGTGCCGGGTTGAATGATTATTGAAAGGTTTTTGTAGTTAATTTTGAAAACGGGTCTTGAACCAAATGGGTTTCTTTGCCACACCCTATCTAGAACGGCTTACTGGTAAACGGTTGCCGCAATTATAATTCGTTTCTCACAAAAATGGCATTTCTGTGACCAGCCATCGTAAGTCGCTTCCCACCAAAAGTCATCAGCCGAAGTCCTGATGAATGTGACCTCTTTAGATATGTGGGTTATGAGTCCCGCTGTTTCTTTAGATAATGTAGCACAAAATTATTGTTTTATTTGCTTAAACATTCATCCATAGTAAAGAGTTTTTTGACTGAGAAGATATTTTTTTCGTTATGCTCATATCTCAGAAAACAGAAACTCTGGACTTTCTCTCTACTTTTCTTAGCATCGCTTGCAAGCCTATAACCCTTTGTCCCTCTTTGAGGACGTCATTACAAAATCATTCCTAGGAATCTGCTTTCAAGCCTAACATGGTTGGTTTGTTGTTATACCAAAGAATTTTCGCTCAAGTTCGTTAGATTTAAAGCTTTGACAGCCTGACGGGTCCGAAACAGGCGTGAACTACCAAGATCTTAGGCGATCTTGTACATCACCAGTGTCCTCGTATATCTTTATGGCATCATACACAAACACGCAGCTAACACAGAGTGTTTGCAGCAATTTTGGAAATGGTACTCTTTTCTACGCCACAATATTTACTTAATATGTGATAGATAAAGATAGTGCCTAGCCCTAAGTGTTAAGGTTAAATATTGACACCTAAGTTATACTAATTTCTTACTTGGTATATATAATATATATATATATATATATATATAGTATATATATATATATATATATTATATATATATATATATATATATATATATATATATATATAATATATATATATATATATATATTATATATATATACATATATATAATATATATATATATATTATATATATTATATAATATATAATATATATATTATATATATTATATATATATATATATATATTATATATATATATATATATAGTATGAGTAAAGAGAATATGCTTAATTCGGTATTGAGTCTGCATTGCTATTTTCTAAAGTCATGAATCACTATGAGATCCCCTGTTTGCTTCTCTCACCTATATTATTAACAGTAATATATATATACTATATATATATATTATATATATATATAATATATATAATAATATTATATATATATCATATATATATTATATAAGTAAATTAATATAGAAATCGAACAGTTCATTATAATGATTTTTCGTAACATATTACTTCTAATTCGATTGAATTTCCAAAATATAATGAGTCATTGCTAATTCCTCAAAAATCTGAATGTTTGATCAGGTTAAAAACGTAATATATAGTCTCCTACGACAATAACTTATAATAAGTTTTGTTAAAGTATGTATTAAGATTAAATTTGTAACCTATATATATTATATTATATAATATAATATATATAATATATAATTCTATACTTAAACTAAAAAGTTAAATATACTATATATATATATAACTAAATAAGTACGTAATATAGTAATATATAGTACTATATATTATATATATACCGGCTAAGTGATATATATATATATATATAATAATATATATAAATAATACATCGATATATATATATATATATATACTATAATATAGTAGCTATATAAACTATTTATAGTATATATACAACAACTATAATATATAATCTATGATAATATAATATATATATATATTATATACTAATATATATTGTAATAATATCTAATTAATGATAAGTATATATATATATATATAACTTAATAATGAATTATATATATATAATATATCATATATATATACTATATTAATATGGATATAGTATATATATATATTACATATAATATATATACATATTTTATATATATGTATTATATATATATACTATATATTATAATATATACTACTATCTATATATACGTATATCTATATACTATTTATATAAATATTAATACTACCTACGATATATATATACTATTATAAGTTTGATATCAACATTAAAGATTTGTAAATTATTGATACGCTAAAAAAACTTAAATTTTTATAGTTAAAGTTACTAAGATGTAATCTACATTGAGAATTTAATCAATCAGTTACTCTTTATAAGATCTTTTATTTTAATGAAGTGGAATAAATATCACGAATTGCGATAAGAATATACTGACCAGCCCGTAGCGGTGTTAAGTGGAAGCGTGTGTCAGATAATACTCCACGACACGTACATAAGCAGGTATCGCTGCGCGCGATTGACGTTTAAAAACTGTGGCTCTATCGAAGGTGCGTTCAGTTGTGGGCAGAACCGCGGAAATTGTTTTAATGTGTTAGACGACCTCCAGCCACGAAGGCTTCAATTCCTATCGCATCGTGACTATTTTTATTCACTATTGAATAAAAACTTAATAAAGTAACCATATTTCATTAATCAATTTTAGATACATATCTTATAACTTGTAACGTAATAAAAATTTAATGCAAGTTTTTAGCGTTTATCAACATATTTACAAATCTTTAATGTGATCAATAAACTTAAAATATAATATATATATATATATATACCCTATATATATAACATATATAATATTATTGAACATAAAATACTATATAGTTACTGTAATATAAATATATTAATATATAGAGTACATATATACCTAACTAGTATATAAAATATTTATTAGGACGTGTAATACCAAGGTATATATACTACTATATACTTGTGCTATATATTATATCATATATATATAATAATATCATATATATATATATATTATATATATATCACTATTATATAAAATATATAAATATATACTATATATATACTATATATATATAACTACATACTAGTTATAATAATATATATAGTAATAGGTAGAAATTATTTAAAAGTAGACTACCTAAAATTAAAATATGACCACATGGTTTTGGTCTGCTACCTGTTTTCAAATGTAAAATTTTTTGAGAATTAGACAAATTACATTTCTATTTGGAATTCAATATCGCAATAAAGTGATAAATCATTACGAGAAATGATACCGCATTAACTTCGAATTATTATATATATACTATTAATACTATTATATAATATATATTAGCTACTAAGATATGACCCTCTTCTAGTACTTATAGTTAGATATAGTATACTATATATTATATATTAATAATATACTATCATATATAAGATTGTTTGAGTCAAAATTAATAATAACGTGAAGAGAAAGCAACAGCGGGGATTCTCATCAATTTATTGGTCACTGAAGCTTAGAAATATAGCACATGCAGGGACTCAATAACGAACAGTTTAAGCATTATTGCTCTTTAGTCTCATATCCTATACTATATATATATAAATATTTTATAGTCAATTTACGTTAGTAATATACTAGCATATGCCGTGATATAATATATATATATTATATTAGTATATATATATACTTATATATAGACTAGTAATATAAATATACTATATATAGTATATGTATAACGGTATATATATAGTAAGTACAGTATATATAACTATGATATATATACCTACTATATATATATAACATATAATAGTGAGTATATATTTATAAAAGTGATATGTAATTATATATGAGTATATATATAATATAGATATATATGAATATCTTATACTACCAAGTACAGAAATTGAGTAAACTTAGGGTGTCAAAACTATTTACTAACCTTAACACTTAGGCGGCTAGGGCACGTATCTTTACTCTAATCACATATTAAGGTAAAATATTGATGGCGTAGAGGCAAAAGAGCTACCAACATTTCCAAAAAAGTCACTATGCTGCAACACTCCTGGTGGTTAAGGCTGCGTTGATTTGTGCTATGATGCCATATCAACGAATATACGAGGACACACTGGTGATGTAAAAGATCGCTTAAAGATTTTGTAGGTCACGTTCTGTTCGGACACCGCAGGCTGTCCAGAAGCTTTCAGAAACTCACGAATTGAGCGAAATTTCTTGAGTCCGAATCGAACAACACCATGTAGGTTTGAATAAAAGCCCAACTACTCCTAAGAAATGATTTTAGTTAAGAACGGTCCCCAAGAGGCACCAGTTAAGGGCTTGCAAGCGAGAAGCTAAGGAAAGGACTAGATCAAGAGGAGAAAGTTCCAACAGTTTCTGTTTTTCTGAGTATGAGCCGAATGGAAGCGAAAAGAAATATCTTTACTAGCAGTCAAAAAAACTCTTTTACTATGGAGTGAATGGATTTAAGTCGAAATGGCAAAAGCAAATCACATTTTTGTTGCTACTTCTAGTCGTTAAAAGATAATAGCGGGACTCTATGACAACTTTATTCTTCAAGTCATCTCAAGTTCAGAACATTCGTTGTTTCACCTTGGTGGAAGCGACTTACGATGGGGTCAACAGAACATTTTGTGAAGAACGAATTATAATATTTCGGCAAACGTTTACCAAGTAAACGCCCGTTCTAGAAAGGTGTGGCAAAACGCCATTTGGTCATAGACCCCAGACTGACCCTTTTTATCAAATTTAACTACAAACCTTGCTACGCCGATAATCCACAGTCAGATACATCTGAACAGACGTTTCAATTATCATGTCAACAATCCGGCACAATAAAGCAAAGGTCCTACTACAAGCTTGGCTCAGGGAGAAGTGTCTCATCATTTGCTGAAGGTTGAGAAATTGGCTGTCTTTAGCAGCCACAAACTTAAATCGTATTTGGATTAAATTATTGAGGCAGGTTTTGAGAGAGCCTGGCTCGTGCTCAAAACGCGTACCCATATAGGATGTTCTTTAATCGAGCTTTCAACAGGTGCGGTGATAGAACCACTTCCAATGAGAACGACTGACTGAACTAATTTGTAAGACGTGTTGAAACTAAAAGGTCATAATTGATACTGTTGAATTTTTCCCCAAAATGAAAATCCTTAATCTTTGAGGCGGTGGTGTTTCTTAATTAAAAAAGAAATTTTGTACATCTACTTGAAATTTAATTGAGAGAATTCGACAGATGTGATTGGCTATTGTGATAATGACAAAATATCATGATTTCTATTTATCTTAATTTAAAGCTCTTATACTAAAAGGGTGGCATAGTGGTTATGGTTATAAAAAGAATTTATCTAAAAAAAATATGTTTATGAAATATTGTACAAAGTTGTTTATAAAGAACGTACAGTAAATTTGGTTCGATCGGCAAACTGAACTGAAATGAAATATTAATTTACGGCGGAATTTCAGGTACATCCTCTAATTATTATCGAAATTGATTTATTCAATTTCTTCATTGCTTTAGTCCTGCAATATAAACATAATAGAAATTCAATTTTGAGATTCAAATACAAAAATAATAAACAAAAAAAATTACTCTAATCCTTGACGCATTCCAAATCTCTACAGAGTAGAAAAGCTTTTTTTTATTTTTAATTCAAAAAAAATTATTTTTATTTAAAAGAACTTTTTATATTTAAAATTAATTTATCAATTAATATTACAAAAGTACAATTCTATTAAAGGAATAATATTTCCTGATTTAGTAAGAGTCTTTTTTAATCTTAAATATATATATATATCGAGATGTTATAAGTATCTATATATATATAGATATTATAAGTAATATATATATACTATACGTATATTATATATATATAATATATATATACTCATATTATATATATATATAAATATAATAAGTATATATATATATATACTGAATAGTATACGAGTATATATATAGTATATACAATCATAGTATAAATATACTATTAATATATATTATAATATATATCATATATATATATATAATATATATATATATATATATATATAATATATTTATAACTATATATATATAGTAATATACTAATCTATATATATATATAATAGTTATATATATATATATATATATATATATATTATATATATATATATATATTTATATATATATATATGTAGTACACCAATATATATAATAGATCATATAAAATTTAAATAGAATATATACTATATTCAGTATATTGTTTATATAGTAGCCTAATAATAATATATATAATAACAATAATATAATAATAATAATATCCTATTTTTATTTATGAGTTTTGAAGATATTATATATATATATTACTATATAATATTATATATATAATTATATACTATATATATATATAACTATATAATATAATATATATATATATCAGTATATATATATATACTAATATATATATATAGTTATAATATATACTATATATAATATATATATATATAAATAATATATAAATAAATTTGTCATCAAAATTAAAATTTGAATTAAAGAAATTCGAATTTTTGGGAATAAGTGGCGAAAAAATGAAAAAAATGAAAGACTTTTTTGGAAAAAACTTTTCGTAATTCTTTTTAAGTGTCATTTGATACGCTAAGTTGAGCCAACAGTGAAATAATAAGATATAGTGATATCAAAATTAAATATTAACTTGACATTAAAGAAAGTAATTTAAGATGAAAATAACCCAAGTAATTTTAAGAAATAAATTATATCATAGTTAAATCAAACATCTTCGTTTTATTTATATCTAAAAAAATTTAATCAATGTAAATTATAATTATAAGTATCAAATTAAAATATTTTGATCAACCAAAATTAGACAATATTTTTTGGATTAAAAGTATATTACTTGATGATTTATAATATAGAGAAATTAATATTCAAGGTATTTTTAATAAATTTAAATAGACAAATATTTATTATAAAATAACATATAAAAAAAAGATGATTTTAATATTCAATTTGTTTTATTATTTAATTCGATAAGCAACAAAAGCCTGTCATTGTTAAAGTTCTTTTCAAATTGGAAAATAACATTTTTAAGTCCCAAAAATAAATTGTTTCACTAGTATATATATATTATATATATATATATATATATAGTATATATATATATATAGTTATATGATATATATATACTAATATATTATATAGTAAGTATATATATATATATATCATATATATATATATTAATTATAATAATATATATATATATATATATATATATATATATAATATTATAATATAATATTATATATTATATATTATATAATATATATTATATATAATATATATATTTATATATAATATAATATGATAATATATAAATATATATATATATATATATATATATTATATAATATATAATATATATATATATATAAATTACATATATACTATATATATATATAATATTATATATATATATATATATATATATATATATATATATATATATACTATATATTATTATATATATTTATATATAATATATATAATATATAATATATATATATAATGCAAATATTCCTAATCTTTCAAAGTTAGAAAGAAAAAATTTATATGAAGAAAGCTTATCTAACATTTTAAATCAAACTCCTTTACAATGTAATTATTAACTTCCTGGAATTATAAAGAACGTGATGCTTAATAAATAATAATCATAATAATAATAATATATATAATAATTATAAATAATAATAATCAATAATAAATAATTAAAATAATAATAATAATAATAATAATAATAATAATAATAATAATAATAATAATAATAATAATAATAATAATAATAATAATAATAATAATAATAATAATAATAATAATTAGATGATAATACATAATAATAATAATATAATAATATAATAATAATAATAATAATAATAATATAATAATATAAATAAGTATATATAAATATAATAATATAATAATTGGAGTACAAAATTTTGGTGAAATTGCTACAAATATGTCTACCCTAATTTGGGTTCGGGGATTTGAAGTTTCTAGTTGTTTTTCTCCATAAGCTACAGTTGTTCAGTTCAACATTTTTATTTTTCACTGATATGTGAAATTGTCAAAAAATGATTCAGTTTGACAGAGTTGGATCCCATCTCGGACACCATCATAGAGAAGACATACTTCAATCATTGAAAAGAACTTGTATGGTGCGAGCATATCGTCTTTGAAGTGAATGCCTAGACAAAATCACTTATTAGTTTGAGCATATTTTCAGCACAGTAAATACTATTGTTTAGATGTAAGATTTTTTTCTTTCAAAATAGCCTCTCTCGACGTAAAGTAATCCAGAGGAATTTTAATACTCTTTTTGCTATAAGGTGATGTAGTCAGGAACTTTTTTTTTTTTTTTACTATTCATGCAAGAATTTGGTGCTATAGTTCTTTGAGTTTGTGAGGCACTCCTTTGAGAAAATCTGCTTGTTGACACAGCTGTAAGTGTGCCATCATATCCTGTCCCTTGTCAATGAAATATGACCTTTTAGCTGAGCGGTTTCAGTATATGAATATATAGTTTTCTTTGCTGCCTAGAAGCTATGTAATAGTCAGTTGGTTTCTTAAAGGGTTCCCCCCCCCCCCCAGTCATGCACTACAATCTTTTAATTCCGGATACTAACAGCTCAAGGGGTCGATGACTGTTCGAGGCAGATGAGGAATCTTTTGATTACGAAAAATAATTTTCATGGCACCTATATCACAAACTCTGTCTACTTTCAATCACCATGTTCACTACTTCGTCTTTAGCAGATGATAAAACCACTGAAATGGGATCCGGAATTTCTCAGAGTACGGAAATAGATCAAAATTGTTGAAAAGAATAACGCATGGGACATGAAGATTTGCTGGATGGTTATTTATTACCACAACATCCTCCGATATTAACAATGCAAAATCTAGCATACCATGTAATTTTCACTTTGTCCAGTCACAAAGTTCTTCCTCAAACAGATTATGAACATACAATGTGTGGAGCCGATTTCTTGTGTTGATAGCCGGTAAAGGAAATTTGAAATAGGTTTTATAGGCACCTCTAACAAGTAATTGCTATATTGTTCCTTGACTAGCAACGTATGTTAGCAGCCACAATATAGTCAAAGAGAGGCTTCCTGGTTTATTTTAAACATGTTATCTACCTGAAGAAGCAATGGCTTGATCTTTAAATGAGAAAAGGAGACGTTTGTCATTCACAATAAAAATTATAAAATACAATCTACAAGCTTGGAAAGTGCGTGGGTGGTGTAGACCTAAACTTCGTTTTTAGCCTAATCCCAAATCTATAAACTAAAAGCGACATATGCGAAAGGGTAGATCCTAAGGCCCCTTGCCGACATATCCCGAAAGTTGCAAATACCTATAAAGCTCCCTTGTTCTAAATTTGCTCGTTTCATATTGAATGATAATTAATTATGCGCAATAGATAAGAAACCGCCTGAAAATCTTGGAACGTTAGAAGTCCAGAAGAAACAATTAAAGATATCTCATGCTACACCTAATGAAAATTTTGTTCTTTATTGCAATCATGATTAAAATAAGAAATAAGAAAACTAGCACTTTCCTAAAAATAATTTGTGGGCTAGAATTTTATTATAATATTACTGCTACTTCTGCGACTAATTCTTGCCAATAATATATTAATAATAATAATAAATATAATAGATAATAATAATGATAATAAATAATAATGAATAAATAATAATAATACATTATAATAATAATAATAATAAATATATAATAATAATATAATATAATAATATATAATAATAATCATAATAATAAAAATAATAAATAAAAATAATTAAAATAATAACACTAATAATCAAAATAATAAAAATTAATAATAATAATAATAATAATAATCAATAATAATAATAATATAATAATATAATAATAATAATAATAATAATAATAATAATAATAATAATAATAATAAATAATAATAAATAGTAATAAAATAATAATATGATAATAATAATGAACGATAATAATGATAATATAGTGATTAAAATAATAATAATAATAATAATATAATTAATAATAATAATATAATAATAATAATTAATAATAATCATAATAATATAATAATAATAAATAATAATAATAATAATAATAATAATAAATAATAATAATGAATAATAATAATAAATTATAAAAATAAATAATAATAAATAATTTTAATAATAAAAAAAATAATAATAATTAATAATCATAATGACAATCTAATAATAATAATAAAAATAATAATAATAAATCATAATAATATAATAATAATATTAATAATATAACATCAACAATAATAATATATAATAATAATAATATAATAAAATAATAATAATAATAATAATAATCAATATTAATAATAATTAAATAATATTAATAATTATTAATAATATAATAA
>JABUQX010069077.1:0-17500 GCA_015478945.1 Trachelipus rathkii
CGGTAATAGGAAGAGAAGATGCTGATGTCAACATTAATATCCGATCGCGGATGTGAAAAGTTAGACATACCGCAATTCCTCGCCGGTAAAATTTATATTCCGATACATCTATATTATATTATATATTATTTTTATATATATATATATATATGATTAGTATATATAGGTATCTATAGTATTAATAGTATTTAATATGATATTGTCATGAATATGGATAATATATGATATATATATTATACTAGTAGTATTACTAGATAGGTTCTATATGATAATATATGGCGATAGCGCATATATGGTCGTGATCGCCGTAAGCCACCATGGATCTTGTCGGAGATTCTATGAATCACTTTGGGTACATGGAACATGAGCCCGGAATAAGACGTCGAGCGAGAAGAGGGAGAGGATGAGGAGAGGTGAGGTGATGGATGTATTATTCAGAAAGGGTAAATTTGATTTGAGAGAACAGGTAGGAAGTATGAAAGGAAACTGGTGGAAGATGAGCTGGTGGTGGTGTGGTGGTGAAATGTGTGTGCTGAGGAGTGGAGAGGAATGAGAGGGGATAGGAGTGGGTTGTGATTCTGATGAGTGACATGGTGGCACCAGACTATGGTGGATTTTTGTTTTTGTTGAGTACTAGAATTCTTAAGAGTGGTTAAAATTTAAGTTAGAAAAGGTCAAGGTATGTGTATGGTTGTGACATATGGTCCATCTGAGGGTGATTGTTGAGGAGAGTGGCGACTTTTCTGGGGATATCTGAATGATATTTTGAGGTGAGGTGAGGGTATCAGTAGCTTGAGATTGATTTGTGGTTGGGTGAGACCGTGTGAAAGTCAAAGTTGGATAAGTGATCAACAAAATATAATACATTTGGGACAGGTAAAATTGGGGTACGTGGTAGAAAGTGAGAATGGTAAAGTTAGCGTGATGGGTTAGATTTCTGTAAAGAAAAAGGTATGTTGTGTGGAGTGAGATATTTGTTATTGCAAGACACAAAGTTTCATGAAGTAAGACTAGAGTTTCGTGTAGTTGTGGTGTAGGGGTGTGGTGGGTGGTGGTGTGTGTTTGATAGTGTGGGAGTAGAGTGTATCTGAGAGTGCAGTATGAGGTTGAGTTTTGGTGTTGGTGAAGTAAAGAGTTGTGATAGGGTGTTGGGTTGATTGGTAGTTGTTTTGTATGAAGTCGTAGCAGGGGACGTGGGGTGGAGTTTAGTGTGCTGTGTATTTTGGGCTCGGTTGTATTTGTGTTTGTTTTTTATGAGATGGAATGTGTGAGGGTATGCTCGGGTGATGTATGTTGAGGTGTGATGTGTGGTGGGAGGAGTTGAATTAAAGTGTGAAAGTAAGGTTAGTGTAGGTGGTAGTACGAGGATTGGTGTCTATTTAGTGATGGATGTTGGTGTTGATGTTTTTGTTTGGGTTTAAGTGTAGTCGCTTGCTATTATGTAAGTAGTTGAATGTTGGAACGAGTAGGTAAGTTGGGAGGATTTGGAATGGGAGGAGATCTGGATAGGCGACAGGATGGCATGTTGTTATTGTGGGCGTTGTTGTGGTTTTGTGTTAGTTTGTGCAGTGATGAGATAGTGTTTATTGTTTGGTTTTGGTTGTGCTAAAGTTGGTTGGAAGTATTGAGATGCTTCTAATTAGTGGGGGTGTGTGTTGACATGTGTGGTGTTATTGTATATTGGTATGAGTGTAGGTGTATAGATGTTTCGTTGAGCGGTTAACTGATTAGTAAAACAGAAGGGCAGTGTTGGTGTGTGGGTTGAATGTGTGCTATGAAGGAAAGTGGATGAATTGTGCGGTTTGCTGAAAGGATGATGTGTGACGCTGTTGTGGTTGTGAATGTTATTGTAGTATATTAATGTTTGGGAATAAAGGAAGACTTATGTAGTGAATTGGTGGTGTGTTAGCTGTGGTGTATGGAGGGATAGATTGGATAGTGTGAATTTGGTAATAGTGTGTATTTGTGTGTTAGTGATGTTATATGATGATGAGGTATTGTTGTTGGTGGTGTGTCTTTTGTGAGTCATATAGGAGATAGTGTAGTGTCATAGTATGCTTATATGTGTAGCTGGAGAGCTGACTTGTATAGGTGGTCTAGTGTATGTGTGAATGCGTAGTTGGTGGTTAGTATAGTCTGGCGCTCTGTGATGTGGTGGAGATGGTGAGTTGATGGTGGTCGTGTGTCGTGCCGTAAGTTGTGGGTGTGTGGATAGTTGTTGAATATTGAGGGTATGTGGGTGGGTGGTGTGTGTGGTGGGTGTGGGTGTTGGGTGTATGGCATGCTGATGTCTTAGATTAGGGGTATATAGCGATACTATGTTCGATAGATTACTGGCTAGATTGAGTAATGACAGTGGATATTGTTGTAGGTATGATATCTGCGAGGGTGGTGGATATATGTGGTTGTATGAGTAAAGTGTTGGTTTTTGTGAGTGTTGGTTGGTTGTGTGTTGGGTGTAGAGTTTGTGGGTATGAGGTGTGTTGTTCGTTGTGGGTTTGGCAGGATATTGGTGGGGTGCGATTTTGTAGCGTTATTGGAGGGTAGATATGGGTGGTGTCTATTGGTGTGGTGGAGTTGAGTTGTGGAGTTGTGATGTGTTAGGTTGCTGTGGGGCGTTGTGTGGTGTGAGTGTGTGTGGAATTGGGTAGTTGAATTTGTGTTGGTGGTACAGGGTCACTGTGTGAGAGGGTATGTTGTTGTGTAGTGGTTTGGGCTGTGTTGGTTAAGGGGGTATGGTGTGTTAGAGTGTCTTCTGGGGTCGTCGTGCATTGTAACCATTTTGATTTTGTTGGTGTCGTGTGGTTTCCAAACGGATTGGGGCGATGCTTCGTCTGCGAAGGATGTGTGTGTTGACGGGTTGGTGGGGTGTGTATTGGAGTCTGATTGAGTATTGTGGATTGTTGGAGAGGGTTATCTATGTGTCGTATAGGTTTGATAGTAGTGTGTTCTGGGTGTGTTGTGTGGGAGTGTGGGGTGTGTGGATGTCGCGATTAGATGTCGTGTTTTTTGTTGTGTTTTGTTGTGTTATGTTGTGTTATGTTATTTTAATTGTGGTAATTATGGTAGTGGTGTGTGTAGGAGATTGTGCAGGTGGTGAGTTTTTTAGGGTGCTGTGGGGTTGTTGGGCTTTTGTGGTATGGTTTGATGGTTTTTTTGGGTGTGTGGATTGTTGGGTTTTGGTGTGGTTTTATGTGTGGAGATGTTCGTTGGGTACTGTATCTGATTTTGGGGTGTAGTAAGGTGTTGTTAGTGTTGTAGTGTTGTCTGGTGTGGGTTGTGGTGGTTGTGTGTAGGGGTTTTGTGGTGTGGTTGGTATGAGAGTGTGTGAGTTATGGTCGTGTCTGTGATCGTTGTGGGTTGGGTTTGTGAGTTATTGTAGTAGGTAGGGTCAGGTACTGATAGGACTGATTGGTGAGAACAAGATGTATTTAGAAGTGGTAGATGATGTGGTGAATTCAGAGGGTTTTTACATTGAAACGGAATGATGGATGTGAGAAAACTGAGAGATGAAGGATAATTATGAATTGGTATTTAGGTTTTATGGACTTGGCAGACATACGTATGTACAGGTTTACATAGGGAAGAATCTATGGCAGGGTGCTACGTGATATATGGTGTATGTGGTAGGCTTCTGAATGGATCAAATGTGGTATGACGATAGTGAACGCGTGTGTAAAAATAAATGGAGTCGAAAGTTGTTGGTTGTTATATCAGATAGCGGAGTGAGGCATGGGATAGTGTGTTATAGGTCGATGGTTATATTAATTTTGGTCAGAAGTCGTCTAAGCTGACTCATGTCTCTTCTGTGAACGGCAGCACTACAGTAAAACAAATTACATATTGGAATCAGCGGAAAATTCTAGGGAAGGGGTTTTAATTTCTTATTTTTATTATTGTTTTTTTATTTTTTTTTTATTCGTCGGAAATATAACAACGAGGCATAATTTTCTCTAAGCAATTGATGATATTTTTATCATCTAAAATCTAAATTAAGTAGTCAGGCAATGCTCAGGCCTACGACTAAAAAACGAATAAATGTGAAGCAACATATTCTTACTAGTAACCAATAGTATTTTATATATTTAGATTGGATTTTCATTATTTTTTGATTTTTTATATTTCAAATATTTGACAAAACAAAATGACGAAAGAAAATCGATTTTTGGTTGATATATTGAAGAATTTAAAAATCAATTTAGAAGAAGAAATTTAAATTTGGAAAACGTATGTTAAGAGGTAAAAAAAAAAATTTTTTTCTTGTAAATTAAATTTTAGCATAGTGTAAAGGTAATAATTTTTTTTTTTTTTTTTAAACTAAAGTAAATTGGGTGAAACGCAAAAAGATGATGAGTCGGGGTCTGCTCGGGCCTCTCCGGTGGACGACGGGGACGTTCTGTCCCCGCCTCGGTGTCTGTGCCCCCGTCGCTCGAGCCCTCCTAATTGAAAAAAAGAAATTTCTAAAATTTTCCGATAAACGCAATAAAAAAAAAAAAAAAAAAAAAAAAAAATTAAAAACCCCCCTTTGAATTTATACGCTGATTCCAAAATATGTAATTTTGTTTTACTGTAGGTTGCTGCCGTTCTCGAGTTACATGGGGGAGGTGATGTCAGCTTTAGACACTCTTACCTATAATTTGTATATGAATGGGGTTATGAAGAAGTTAGAGGTGGAGGTGGCAGGGGAGGGTTAGAATGAGGAGAATTAAAAATAATGTGAGGGTGGCAAGGCATATTGTATGCGGAATTATTTTAGTTTTTGTGCGGTGAATCTGAAGAAGAGTTTGAAAGGATTGGTATAGGGGTTTGAAAGTAAATGTAGATAAGAGTAAGGTTATGTGTGAGTGTGAGTGAGTAGACTCCGCGGTATGAAGTAATGTTAGATGGTGAGCAGCTGGAACGATTTTGTGAGTTTAAAAATTTAGAAATATCAGAAGTTAACGAGAACAGAATGATGGAATGTAGCAAGAAAGTTGTGAATGGTAAGGAAGGTGGCTGTACATATATAAATATAATATATATATAATATAATATAGTGATATTACTATATATATATAGTATATATATATATATATATATATATAGTAGTTGTAATATTTATATATATATATAATCTATATATATTAAATATATATATACAATATATTATATATATATATATATATTTATATATCTTATTGATATATATGTACTATATATATTTATAATATATATATATATATAAAAAATTAATTATTATTATATCTTATTAAAAAAAAAAAAATGTATTGGAAACTTCTTATAGTATATATATAATATATATATATATTATATTATATATTATAATCCTATATGATATATATATATTATATATATATATATATAATTAGACGATTATACTTTCAAGAAAACTGTACATTTCTCCTAACTTTACTAAAATCTTGCAACAATCTATTTACAAATATACTTTTTAAAATAATTTTCATACCTTGCTGCAAGAATTGTATGGTTTTTTCAACGCATTTAAGTCCACATTATCGTATAGTCAAGACTCCGAGAACTTCCAAACGTACAACATTTCTTCCGTATTTGGAGTTGTCATGCGGGTAGTGCGTTCTGGTTGAACGTCCCAGCGAACAGGAATGGGAGCGTGGTCTTGCCTGCTGTATATGACGTATAATCCTCACTCTGAGACTGCGGGCCCAAGTCCAAGTCTGCAACTTTTACACAATTGAGGGAGCATTCTTCTGTACCATCAGTGTTGAATGAAGACGAGTTGTACGGTGGCGTTAGCCAAGTCTTCGTATGAATGAGAATGGTGTATGATGCAGGGTAGAGTACATCCCCATTTGCAACCTCTAGGGAGAGTGAATTTCGAGACAGTTTCCTGATGACAATTAAAAAAGCGATTTTTATTTTTGCAACATGAGGAAGCTCAAATGCTTTGAAAATAAAACGTTAGAATTTAGAATTTCCATGATTTTTAAAATTTTCTCAAATTCGGAGGGTAGGTTTCTTCGATAGTAAAGATTAGCTGTTAACAGCAGTTTTCTGTCAAGAGAATTTTGTGGTAGATACAATGCTTATTTTGTGTTTGTTCGATTGATTTACATTTAGAACGAGAGTTCTGAAAAAAAATAAACACAGTAGGTTGGGCTTGGCTTAAACCAATGTGTTTAAACATATGATTTAAACCATTTAAAAAACAATTTAAAAAACAAAAAATTACAATTTAAAAATAATAATATTGTTGTTGTTGTTGTTTTTTAAGCAATTTTTATTTTTCTCATTATTCTATATTTCTTGATAACTGTTAAACACCTCAAATTAAGTATAATATACGTGTTGCTTGTTTTAGTTGATATTGAGTGATTTCTTATTATATATATATAATAGACTATATATATATACCTATTATATATATATAAGTGTTATATATATATAATATATATATAAATTATTATATATATATATATATAATATATATATATATATATATCAATATTTCTTTATTTATTTATTTATTATTGACAGACCACATAGCCTCTTAATCGCGAGGTAATTGGTCAGGGAAGTATTTGTATGGTTTCTGACAAGTGGAAGGTGCAGGAATATTTTGGCCCGATAGCGGCCCTGCTTCGAGCGCGACGTAGTGCCGGTAATGCTTGCCACTCGTAGGCGTGGGTTCGCAACTAGTAACGCGGTCTTTTCGCAATGCGAGAAGCATGAGAAGAGTGGTTTGTTTGTGAATGACTGTTCTGTGTGTAGTGTGTTTGTGTGGCTATTTGGTTGTAGTGAAGTTGTGGTGTTTGTGAGATTTAGTGTAATGGTACACTATATGTCTGAAACTGGCAAATACGTAAAATTTTGCAGGAAGATCTTCCTACTAACGACAAATTTTAATTTGTGTCCGTTCACGTGGCCGAACAAGAACTCGAACCCATACTGAGGGGGAATCCTGTTCTTTAAGGCGAGCCAGAACCGTGAACTCAATATATATATATCTATATAATATTATATATAATATATATATATATATATTATATATATATATATACTATATATATACTATATACTAATTATCATATACTATATATATATATATATTATTATACTAGCTATATATATATATTATATAATATATATATATATATAATATATGATAATATATATATATATATATATATATATTATATATATATATGTATGAGGTGGGTGTTATATGTATTTGTACCTATACGTTATGGGTGTGGTATATATTTGGTGATGTGTTGTGGGTTGGTCTCGATAGGCCCATCGTGGCTTCTTAACTGTCACTATATTGTTCTTATGTATATATGATTGTGTTGTATGGGTGTTATGGTATATATATTATATTAATATATATATATATATAATAGTGTATATATTAAATGATACTATAATGTTGTAGATCAAAAAACTGCAATTACTATATATAGTATATATATGTATGTTATATAAGAACATTGATATTGATAATATAGGGCAAGTTATAACCCGCAACATTGGTCGAGCAAATATATATATATATAGTATATATATATATAATATATAATATAATATAATATATATATATATATATATATTATACTATATATATAGGTTAGGTGTGTGTTAGTTTATTACCTATATAGGTTGTATATTATATAATAATAATATATTTGGGGTTTCGAAAGAATTAGAGATGGGGGTGGCAGGAAATGGTGTTGAATGATGGAGAATGGAAGAGATTGGAAGGTGCCCTAACCTATTATATGGAATGATTTGGTTTGTGTGGTGAATCTGAAGTAGTTTGAGAGATTGGTAGAGAGATTTGGGCAGGGTGTGTAAAATGTAGGGTTTGATTGAAAGGAAACGTAGATAGAGTAAGGTTATGGTTGTAAGTGAGGACAGTCCTCGGTGTGACAGTTATGTTAGATGGAGAGCAGCTGGAACAAGTGTCTGGAGTTTTAAATATTTAGGAATATATGTTGGATGAAATGCGGAAACGGATGGATGCAGAGATGTGGTAGGAAAAGTTGTGATGGTGAGGAGTGGCTGATGCGGCAATTAAATCGGTTGGTGGGACGTAAAGTGGAAGCTAAAGTCTTGGTGTGCTAGTGGGTATTGTTGTTTACCTGTGTTAATGTATATGTAGTGAAACTATGGGTCTGGAACTTAAGAGGTATAGATCTAAAGTTCAACGTTTTCAGATGGACAAATTTAGTGAGGCTTTGTTTTAGTGTGTGATAAGAGAATTGATAATAAGATGGAATGATCGTCGAGTAGAGGAGTTAGTGTGGTGTGCGAAAGGTGGTAATGAGTGATTGTAATTGAATAAAGTCGGTTGAGGAGGGTTTGGGTCCATGTGTGAATGGGGGATGCTATGTACAGTCATCGTTTGGTTGAAGCGGATTGGTATTGTGGTGGTGTGAGTGTTGGTTGGGGATATTCGACTGGTCTTTGGGATGACGTCCTGAAGAAATAGGATGTGGTATTTGGCGTGGTTGAACTGTGTGTAATTTGTCTGGTTAGGAGACAGTGGCTGGCGAGTGGCAAAGGCGAGAAATAAGGTGCATATATAGGAGTGAACTAGAAGGTGGGTTTTTGTTTTGAGGGGTATGGTTGTGGCCACCTGGGCCAGGAATGAACCCTACAATTTTGACGATATGAATAGTGAGGGTCGTCGGAGGTCCACGGTGAATAGGGCGCTCTAGGGTGGATTTTCTGACTGGCGAGAGTTCTCACTAATAAGGTATAGAGGGGGCGGTAAGGGCTGGGCTTTCTTTTCGACTTGTGTCATATTCTTTCTACACTTTTCTTTTCCGATGCCATGTCACGCACCTTACCCCCAGTCTTGGGGAGGAAGAAAGGAAGATAAATAAAAATAATATTATATATATATATATATATATATATATAATATATATAATTATATATATATAATAATAATATATATATACTATATATATATATATATATATATATTATATATAATATGAGTATATATAGATATATATATAGTATTTAATATTATACTTTATATAAGTACAAGGAAGCAGGAGGCAAGAAACTAGATTTACCTGTTGACAATAGATGGAATTCAGTTTTCTTTTGATTAGAAAGCTATTCAGTAAACTGATTAATTCTAGCAACTATTGACCTTGATGCAAGTATAAAGTCAAAAATTCTTGACATTGAATTTAAAATGTTGTGCCGAAAGATTGCATGAAAGGTTGTGCAAATTCCACTATCCAGCAATAAACAGACTTAGAAAGCAAATGACTTCAAAATAGGCGAAACTGCTCATATTTGGATAAAAAATGTAAGTTAGAACAGCTTAATCCGTCACTCAGTGAGATAGATTTTGAAAAGTAAAGTATCATTGAGGGCCGCAACAGATCATCTTTAGTGACATCTTCTTTTGACACAAGGATATTCAACAGCCCATTTTCAGGAAGGACAAATATGAAAAGATAATGAACTTTTATGAAAATAAAATATCCTGAATTTGTTTGCTAATTTTCATTAAATTTAAGCGAAGCAACACCCCCCCCCCCCTCCTGTTTTTCAAAAATAGTTATATAATGAGTCTCTGTTTACTATCAGTGACTCCTAATCATGGTACACGAGCACTCAGGGAAATAATTAGAGGAAAAACGTTTAACTTAAAAATAGTGAAGCCTCCTATCAGCTTCTTATTCAAATTTGCAAGTGCTGAAAGAGTCCTTTTTCTAACATTGGCGTTAGTGCACAACCCAAAGATCAGAAATTAAGCACTTGGAAGCAGCGTTAAAAGAGGATAAAACTTGCCTTTTGGTGCAAAATTCTTATGTGGTGAAATTAGAAATCGAATGAAATATAAATGATGAAGGAAATGAGAATATGTTACCTTAAAAATTCTTATTATATATATATATCAATATATCATATATATATTATATATATATAATATAATTATATAATATATATACTATATATATAGTATTATATATATATATATATATATATATTATATATAATATATATATATATCTATATAATATATAGTTGTTAAGGAAATAAAAATTTTGTGCTCAATTACGTTTTTTTATTTCCATATATATTTTTTTAAATTTATTAATTTTACTATCTATGACACATATAACAAATAACGATATCTTGTTTTAGTTATTGACTTATAAAATTTTGATATTTTTAAATTAACGTGTAACAACTAAAGAAGCATCAAAAAGGTTTTAGAGAAACGTGACCTTCCATTAAAATAAGAATACAATGTGTAAATTTGGAGCATCATAATATCATTATTACAAATAATATAAGCCTAGAACTAAGTCAAGTAAACAGTAGGTCCCTATCATATCCATCGAGAAGAAATATGTACTAGTTAAAGATATGACGTTTACATGACGACACCAGTGCCGAACTCTACAGATTAGTAAACTAAATGAACATGCACATAGAGGACAAAGAATAAGTTAACTGCCTTGACTAAAAAACATTTTTTAAAAACCAATTGTTTTATAGATCCGGCACACCATTTATAGCACCTAACTAACTTATAGTCTTGCGTGATGAAGTACTCTTGGTGACCCCAGGATCATCTGATCAATCAGCTATGATAACGTCGTATGCTCTGAAGGGTCCAATAGGTATTCTCTTCAGATCCGTATCCATATACTCCCATTAAATACAGAGAAGGATGGACCCAAGATAACATGGTACTGATATTGCTAACCAATTTGACAAACAAGAAACAGTCGAATTTTCCTATATATATATAGTATATATATATAATATATATATATATATAATATATATTTATAATATTACACTACTTCTATAGTGTTATATATATATATATAGTAGTATAATATATATATATATATGTAATATATATTATAAATGAAGTTACTATTTTGCTTATTTATGCGGAAGAATTTGGTTTTGTGTGGTGAATCTGAAGAGAGTTCGAGAGGATTGGTAGAGGGGTTTGGCAGGGCGTGTAAAAGGAAAGGTTGATAGTAAATGTAGATAAGAGTAAGCGTTATGGTAGTGACTGAGGAGAGTCCGCGGGTGGGAAGTCATGTTAGATTTGGAGCAATTGGAACAAGTATCTGAGTTGTTGGATGATGCAGAGTGTTTGATGAAAGGGAAACGTGATGATGCAGAATGTAGTTTTTTCGTTTTTTTCGTCCGTTGTCTGCGCGGTTCTGTAGCCACCTAGGGCCGCCCTCATATTCTGCCGCCCTAGGCATTTGCCTAGTTTGCCTAGCGGTTAAGAGGGCCCTGTATATAAAAAAAAGAAATGTGTTGCATAGGTTGAATTAAAAGTGTGTAGGAAGAGCTAAGGAATAACGTGAAAGTATAGGTGTAGGGAGGCATATAAGGTGTAAATTCGAATATGTAAGCATAGTATATATATAATGGGTTATTATAAGATACAAAAGAAATCTTTAAAATCTGAAGATATAGTGAGCAAAGTTGATAAGAGAAATTAACAAGCAAAAGCAACACTAAAAAAAAAAAATATTAACTCACTGCATGATAATTCCTTCTTCTAAAAGTTCGTCAAAGGCATGAGCATGAGAATTCTCAATTCCGTCAGGATTGATGGTCTTAACAGCAACTGGAACCTCAGTGGAGTTATCGCCGTCTTTTTTTGTTACTGTGCCTTTATAAATGTTTCCGAAAAACCCTGATCCAAGTTTCTCTTTGACAATGACATTAAGTTGATCACGTTCAACACGAAATTTTTCATCGAATCGCCGAAAAATTGCATAAGATTTATTAGTATAATCATCTGATTTGAAACCAGTTTTCGATTGCAAAATTACAATCCAAATTTCTTTGGAGAATTTGCAAACGGCAGCCATTGAAAGAATTCCGAGAGTTACAAAACCACACCATATGAGATATAAAAGATATCCAGAAGCTTCGTTTTGTAAAATTGTCAAGCATTTTTCACTCCTGTTACCATACCCTCCTAGATAGTGAATTTCGAATCCAACATATTTCTTTGACAATGTTTTGACGGGCATCTTGAAGCGATTTCCCATATCTTGGGCTTCAGACTTCGAGATGTAAATTCTAATTGCAGCTTTCTTCATGGAATTGAGGGAGAAAAAATTGAAACATTAGTTATTTTATCATCATATGCAGCGTAATTTTAATAATGTTTCCTTTATAATAATAATAATAATAATAAATAAATAATAATAATAATAATAATAATAATAATATAATAATAATAATAATAATATAATAATAATAATAATACATAATAATAATAAAATAATAATAATAATAATAATCAAATAAGGTATTTTATCATTTTAATGACAAATATTAATATGAATATGTGATACCATTTACAACGAGAGCTGTGTAATTTGCTACGCCCAACCACGTAGGATGGTGCTTTTTTTTTTTTTTTTTTTGCAGATTGTCATCACCACTCATGGGCGATCCCTTTTCAAGGAAGGGACATAAAATAGAATAAGGGAAAACCCACTCGAGCCCAAACCTAACGCAAATTTTTTAGGTGGGGCAGACATAGGGTTTAAAGAGAGAAAGATTAAATACAGCAGGAAAAACATATGATGGCAAGGAGTTTCACAGAACAGAAGTGGTTGGGAAGAAAGAGGCACCACAACGAGCACAAAATTTATGCGAGAATAAGGCACCCCTTGTGCTATGAGGGCGACGCAATGGAAAACGAGAGAACAATTCCCTCGAGCACCTGTCGTTATAGTACCTATAGAAAAGAGATAGTTCACCAACGTCACGTCGCAGAGATAGAGGGTCCATGGAGTTAGAAAATAGGTTACAGTTTTTTAGTCTCTTAGCCTTAGACTCAACTCTATCCAAAAGAGGGGTGGGGACGGAGTTTCGCAAAAATGTGAGAACAGTATTTCAAACGAGGGAGAATAAGGCCCTTATATGGTTGGAGTAGCTGTGCAAAATAAAAATTCCCGTATCCTAAAAAGAACTCCCAGCTTCTTTGAGCCCATCTTAGCAACAGTTGTGATATGAGATTTCCAAGACAATTTATTGTTTATGTTCAGACCAAGAATGTTTATGTTGTTAACAGGTGAGACGTTAGAGCAGTCGAAGGAGATAGTTGAGTTTTTAAAGAGTTGAGCTATACAAGGTTGCTATGACCCCACCGGGAAATCTCATTCAGATTCGCAAGAATAGAATCGGAAAATTGTAGACGTAAGGCAATTCTAGATGCAAAGCAGATTTGAAATGACTAGAAGAATGGAGAGTTTAGTCATTGGCGTAAGAGTGAACATAATTAGAAGCACAGCTGAAGAGTTCGTTGATTAAAAGTAAGAATAATGTTGGAGATAAACCAGAACCTTGAGGAACACCACAATTAACAGGAAAGGAGAAAGAAATCGTTTTATATATATATATTTAGAAATTATATATATATATATATATTATCATATACACACTATATATATATATATATATATTAATAATATATAGTATATAGCTACATTCGGACTCGCAGAACATCTTGATACTACGTAATACGAGTCACAGATCTGAGCATTTAGCTATTACTATATATATAATATATTATATAATCATAACAACCTGCTCGATTGACATGCACCATTATGCCACTGCACACCAGACTTTATAACACGCCCACAAACCTGACACAACAATACTTCAAACCAACTTCAAACATGGCTAAACAAAAACAGAATGACCGCCTCACCAACAAATCTTCAATTACATTAATTAAACACCGACCACCAACTTGGAGCCACCCTCCCACTGTCTAACCTAAACAAACATTGCTATACCTTCAAAACTCCCAATATTCCTCGTAGTAACACTTCATACACACATCTCACTTTCAGAAACACATTATTTCGTTTACGTATTCCTCTGGCTAACAAGAAACTAACACATATTAATAACCATCGCTGGCACAAGACTTCGCAAACAATAAACCCAACATACCAACACTGCACTCTCTAACAACATTAAAAAGGGTGAATTATATTTCTTCACAGCCTATATTTACTTTTCATATAATGAACCATTTATAGTTTTTAGATATTGTGGGAGCCAGGCGGGCGATTCATAGTTTAGGATAGGATAGAGATATTGACTGGAAACTATAGTAAGGGACTCCAATTGTTACCCAAAATTTGTTCCGGTTAGCACTTTTATCGCATTTAATTTGTGTGTAGCTCTAGAAGAAATGTTGTTTATGTGGGAGGAAAATGTCATGTGTGTATCGAAAGTGAAGGCAAGGATGGTGCGTTGTTTATTAAAGGGGGAGTCTGTTGTTTGAGAGGAGAATCGTAGGGTGGTTGTTATGATGCTTTTTTTTACCTGGTGTCAGTAATGTGATAGAGAATTTTGGGGAAACGCTGTCATTCTGTCTGTTGAAAGCCATTGTTCTAACTGGTTTTTTTTTTCGTGCAGTGTTTGTGGATTGGCTTCGAGCTGTAAATGTGAGGTTGTCTGCATAAATTTTGATTTTTATAAAAGTTGACATGGGTTGTGGTAAATCTTTCATATAAAGACTAGAGTTTTGGTCCTAAAATGTCGCCTTGGGAACTCCATTGTATAATCTGAATGTTTGAGAAGTGTGACGTCATTGTATCACTCTAGCTGAACGACCGGATAGGAAACTTGCTATTTTCTTGTCAGTAGTGCTTATATCGGTGTTTAGTATTTTGTCTATTAATAGGTGACGTTTGACTGTATCGAATGCGTTGTTTATATCAATTATCAATTACCCGTGCGTCCGGGTGATAGGTTTGGGTTAAAACCAGTGATGATATTTTGTGCTAGATCAGTAAGTAGTGTGGTGGTGGAGTGTTTTTGTCTGAAATCATGCTATGTATCTGAAAGGGGGATAAAAGGGGAGATTCTGTTCAGGATTAACATTTCAAGAACTTTAGATATTGTAGAGAGTAATGAGATAAGTCTATTTGAAGCAGGCCTATTGGGTGGTTTGCAAGGATTTAGTATGGGAATAATGTGTGCATGTTTCCAAAAAGGTGGGTTCGTGTTGGTTTGTCAGGCTGTATTGAATATTTGCGTCAGAACTGCTATGGCCTTTGTTCCAAGTGTTTGAGATGGATGTTGCAATTTTTTTTTTTATGTTTTAAATGGTCTTGAGCAGGGCTGCGGAACCGGCAATTTTTTTTACAATATCCGACTCCGGCTCCAGCGATTTTAAAATTACACGACTCTGGCTTGAGTATCATAAAATAATTCCACCACTCTGGCTTCAGCATTTTAAAATTACCGGCTCCAACTCCGACTCCGGCATTTCAAAATTGTTCGGCTCCGGCTCCGACTCCTAGTTATAATTCCTTCTCCATTTACAATTATGAAATCATTAATTCTGTTACAAAATTTTGATGGTATGATGAAATTAAATGTTTGCTAATGACATCTTTATTAACTATAAAATAAAAAGAAAATATTTTATAGAAATAAGATTTTTAAGAAACACGAAAAGAAAATAATTCACTTTCTTCCTAAATTTTTAATATAATTCCTCTTTGAACGATGTACATTTACGTAATATAAATTTTATAATTTTTTTTCTCTAATAAACAAAAATTATATTTTAGTTTCATCCCAAAGTTAAAATAATTCCTCTTGTGAGCTGCCTGATCATATGTTACATACTATTTATTCAAAACAGAGTTTTATTTAAATATATATATATATATATATTAATATATATTATATATATATATATATATATATATTATATATATATTATAATATATTATATATATATATATATTATAATATATATATATGTATATGATATATATATATATATATATAATATAATAATATATATATATAATCATATATAATATAATATATATATATATATATATTATATATATATATATATATATATTATATATATATATATATATATATATATTATATATTCGTTTTTTCCTAAATTTAAAATTAATTTCTCTTTGAACAGCCTAACCATATGTAATATAAATTTATTCAAAAAACAATTGTTCTTAAAATAAAACTTCATCAATAAAATTCCTCCTTTAACGATGTCCTTATATCTCATTTTTATTATTTTTTAAAGCAGAAAATAAGCTCGCAACATTCACTTGAATTGGAGGCAAAGCTGTAATTGTGCAAGCGCATCTTGCAAAATTTAGGATAGCAATTGATTGCCTCTTTAATTGTTAACTTGATTTCCGGTCGATTTTCATTATTCTGTCTAATGCCTTTATGGAATTCTATCTTTATTTATTCTATAGGATTTTTGAATGTCTTTTTACTGGTAGATTGCCTTTTTAGTTTTTCAATCGCTGTTTATGCATGCTCCCAATTTTCCCCATTATCTGTCAAATTTGGCTTCTTCATTTTCATCTGAACAAGATACTACAAGGGAGGATTCACTGAAACTGCTGAACTATCTGACTGTGACCCAGATTTCTATTCGCATAGTGTTATTCATTTTAAGCCTTAGTTCACAAAGAGCACTTCTAGCTTTTAATATCAGATCTTCAGGTCTGAGGAAGATTTCTGAACAAAGATGGCCGACAAAAGTATTTCAGTTAACATTCTTTCCCTTCTTTCATGGAATTTTTTGTCATTTTCCTAAAATCCCTTCTCCATAAAAATTTTCCTGCAGTCAAGTTTTCTGATTGAGTATTTTTTGTTGTAAAGTATGGGTGTTATTAATAATTCTTCGAGGGTTTGCGATTTGTTCCACTGACTGCGGAGAGAGAAAGTTCAGTTAGTAGTACGGCAGCCATCAACTACTAATATAATCTTTTAGTGCAGAAGCCTTTAGAGCATAAGACATGTACTTTCCCGTCTTGTCTCTTACCTAAGATTGCCCCACTTCCATTCTTGGCCTCTTAGAACTTCCATTAATTTGGGGTACGTGCTGCTTTTGCTTATTTGTCTCGCCTTGTTTATAAGATTTGCTGTATGAGTATTTGTGGAGACCATCACGCATTGCTAGCTGTAAAAATAAACTTCAACATCTCTATTGTTGCGATGTTAACTTTCCAACCGGAACATTTAGTATTTTCATAGTTTTATTCAAAGTTCATATCTAAAAACAACTATTACTTCTTCCTTCGTTTTGACATTCGATAAAATTCATATCACATACCAGCTTCCCTGCTCCTCATCCTTATTGTCCTTATTTAATTTTCAATTGTTTCAATCAATTTCATGTTTGATGCGTTATCCGTAACTAGCTAATTACTTGCCTTTCTTATTTCGAATTCGTTTAAAACGTCGGTAACAAATTCTTGGATATATTCGCTGAAATGTTGTGATTTGGTATCTTTTACTGCTAACGTTTTAGAAATATTGTTTTATCTTCGTCCACATATCTAATATTATTGGCAAAATAATATAGCTTTGCCCATGTGTAAAGATTCCATTTTCAAATGCACAAAGCGTCCCTATATGCAATTTTTGTTATATTTTTGGCTTTCCTGCTTCTCTTAGAACTATTACAAATATTTTCCCG
>JABUQX010069077.1:22500-25000 GCA_015478945.1 Trachelipus rathkii
ATATATATAATATATTATAATATATATATATATATATATATATATATATATACCATGTTTAATAAACAAAAAAAAATGATATCGTTGACAGTAAAGACATAAAGACGTAAAGACGTATCGCACAGAGGGCGGGAGGGTGGTCTTCTATGTAGATTGAGCAATTTCTTTATGTCTTTAGGGTCAGTAAAAACGTGTTTTTGCTGACCCTAAAGACGTAAAGACGTATCGCACAGAGGGTGGGAGGGGGGGGGTCTTCTGGGTAGCTTGCGGTACTGATTTACTGCTTTAGGGTCAGTAAAAACACATTTTATTGAAATGTTTCCACACAAAACATAAAAATGGATGCGTTCGCGAGCGCGGTAATATTGTGCCGGTGGGCGCTCGCGTTGGTTCCGAGCCGGCGGTCGCGTTCGCTTTGGCCTTCGAGTTGAAACCGAGCCAGACTTCCAGTCCGGCTCAGCTACTTTCATGAAAGTAGCTCAGATACTAACAGAGGGGGGAGGGTACATGAGCACATAGTTATGCCTAAATACACTCACGAACATATGTGAACACTCAGGAACATATATGGTGATGACGTCATAGGGGTAGGTGGAGAACAAAGGGGGGTAGGGTGAAAAACGCTCATGAAAGTACATGAGCATATGGTCACGCCTAAATACACTCACGCACTTACATGGCGAATGGACATGTATTGGGGTAGTACCCCAGGGCAGTGCCCCAGGGTAAAACGCCAGACATGAAAAGTACCCAGGAACGTAGCTCACACCGGATAGGTGCTGGAAAGCACCTCAGGAAAGACCCTGAGGGTCCTGGAACCCCAGTTCCAGCATTGATCTACTTCTGAGTGATGACGTCATAGGAGGTAGGGGAAAAAATGCTCATGCAAGTACATGAGCATATGGTTAAGCTTAAATACACTCACGCACGTACATGGCGAATGCATAGAAATAAGGGGCCCCTGGGGGGCCAGCCCCCAGACCAAAACGGCAGGCCTGAAAAGTACCCCAGGAGGTAGCCCCCGCGGGTAGGTGCCCGAAAATGCCTCAGGAAAGAGCATGGGGTTCCTGGAACCCCATTTATAGGCTTGGCTTCACTTCCGTGATTATTACTACTTCCGTACTTGGAATACTCTTTCCCTTCTTTTGATACATTGCCATTTTTCCAATTTGTTGTCCCTTGATATCAGGCTCCGTCTATTCTTGAGGCCTCTCGAAGGAGAAAACCTCGTCTTCATGTGTCCTTTTTCAGCAGACCAATTTGTCGTTATTTTTTGGATTTAAAGTGCGTGACTATGATAGTACTGTCCTTCAATATAAAAAAAATTGTATATAGGGATATTTTCCAGCTATGAGACCTGGCGGGCAAACGAAGCTTTCTAGACTTAATTTCATATTTATTTTATCATATCAGTTGTCGCAAAGCCAGTGAAGGGAGTGGTGTTATCGCATTGAACATGCTATCTGTCAGGTTCATCGAAAGCGTTTGTAATGCTAAATATAAGTGCCAATAATTAAAATGTGCTTAAATAAAATTAAAACGAAGTGTGCCGAAATAAGCCTAATTCTCAGATATAGCTGTAAGGTAAAACCATATTTCAACCAGCTATGAGTTCGTCTCCAAAACAATCAAGAATACAGGTAGGGAAATGCACCATCTCCTCAAAGTAGTTCTCGATATAGAAATGGAAGGAAAGTTCACCAGATGTATCCTCCAAACTCATTATCAATACATATAAGATTCTACCGCTTCTAAATTCTCTCACCATCAATCTGAGCATTCAGTATTTCTCTATCCATCTCTTCTTCCTTTCCGGATCATAGTTTTGTCATTATTTATCTTTCAGCCAGACTCCTCAAACACTTGTTACATCTATTGAACCCTGTCTCCATATCCTCTCTTTCCATAATCCAGAACGCAATATCATCTTCGAAAACAAAAATACGAAGCTCTGCCAGTCCATCACATCCTTAGAATTTCTGGAAAACTTTTATCTCTGTACGCAGTAAGCAATAGTGTGTGACAACACACTGGCCTGTTGCACCCGTTTTGGCTTCAAAACACATTTCGTTTTTATGTTTAGTACTGCATAAACATGACTCAAATAAGCTGTTCGTTGTTATTAACATTCTTCCTTAAACTCAATATTTTCTTCCTCAACCTCTTCCTAGCAACCGATTCGACGAATTTTTGTTGTAGATCTAAAAGAAAGAAACAACATTTGCTCCGAAGTCATATTCTCATTTTTTCTAAGCGAAGTATCAAACCAAAGATTAGATGCTTCATGCCTCTGCTCTTTCTCTGTAACCATGCTGTTCCTCGCCAATCTGAAGTTTAATTCCCTCCTTCAGTCTTTAATAAATAATTCCTTCATATAACATTACCGCATAGATTAATATTTATATGCTACACCAATATGAACAAATTCCAGAATCTTATTATGCTGATATAATTACCGTTCTTCTCCATTCCATTGACACTTGTGCCCTTCTCAAGCACA
>JABUQX010069077.1:32500-57500 GCA_015478945.1 Trachelipus rathkii
CCAGCGCTTCGTTTTTACATATTAACCGCATATTGCTATTCCAGGTGAGTGTCACTCTTCAACTCGCCTACTTTCACTGAGATGTTCACAGACTATCAATTATCTCTACTATCACTACTTTATCTATCTATAATTCCTCTCACATTCAAGATTCTCTTCTATATGCACTGAATACCGAGACCTTTGCTCTGAGTCTCAGTATTGGCATGCTCTCTCCATAGATTTGTGTGTGTTCATTTATCAACATATAGCTCTCGACAAATTCAAACAGAGACGTGAATATTACTTGTCGGTACTCTCTCTATATATACTTATCCATTAGTTAGCCAAATCTTCGTGGTTCATTTTTTTAAACGTTTCTATTTTATATTCTCTAACCGCCTCGGGTAAGCCACTTGCGGCCCACAAATATCACTCCTTTCCTAATATCCATCCAAGCCCCAACTAACTTAGTTTTTACTATATATCAGTCGAAAAAATTTATAAATACGTTAATATATTTATCTTAACTACTAGTATTTATTCCTAAATGCCGGTCTTATTTAATAGTCAAAGTACGATAATTATTAATTGATATTAACTAATTTATCATAAAACGTCTGATGATTATATATATATATACTATATATAATTGCACGTGAGTAATTATATGGTAATATCACGTTATATATTATATTATAAAAATATGATTTATGTATCAGATATTTATATTTAGTCTTTGAGTCTTCCTCAGAGATGAAAGATACATGATAAATTCTACACGAATACGAAAACGCGTAATATTAAAATTACTAACGCTGATTTACCAACAAATTTTTCTTTATGCACCGTCATCGGTTTTGCTTTACAACAAAGTCCGTATCGTCTAGCAATGTGGTGAACAACCGCTAACTGTTGTATAGAGTAATGAATATTACATCTCCGGTTAATTTCCCAATGTTCTGTCAAGCCCTCTCTAACTGAGCTGCGACAGAGGAATAGCTCTTTTTGGTATTCTCTGAAATATCCTTGAAATTTGAAACCATTTTGGTCGCGTGTATATTCTCACACATTGGTTCAATGTATTTAAGATAATATATGATGGTATAATTTCCAAAATATAATTCAATACATATATATGCACAATACGCCAATAGATAATTAAGGAACGTTAGACACAATAAATACTAATTGTGAGAACTTACATGCTAGCAAAAGCTGAATTGCTACCTGAATTGCTTTCAAAATTCAATGTTGTATCGAGTCGAATTAAAGCAATGTCATCAGAAGACTTTCCTCTCTTGTTGTACATAGGATGAGAGACGGTTTCTTCGACACCAACTACAATATGAGGATTATTACATTTTTGGCCTAAACGATTTTTCGTGCAATCTCTTTCAGTAGCTAAGTTATAGTCTCCAAGATGTATCACTGATCTAAAGTATAGAAATTCTTTTGATAACAAGCTATTCATCGACAAATGCGAAACAAAAATATAAAAATAAAATTTTATAATGCAAATCTATTAAAGTTTACCAAGCATAAAAGTTGTTCATAGGCAAAACCTAGACGACATAAAAATGCATTATATATATGATTTGGTTTCCGTTAACTAAAACTGAAAAATCTGCGTCATTTTGCGATCATGTGTAGTATCAGAAACTTTAAATTATTTTACAATATCTTATTAATTAAAATTATGTTCATCAGCATATTTCCTTTAATAGCAATTTCTATTAATAACATTTTTTAATGTTCTGCTTTTTCGACGAAAGAATCTTAAACTAATTTAACAAAATATTCAATCAAGTGTTTAAAATGCCATAATAAATGAAATCATTATTTAAAGTTTAATTATGCGGAATAGTTTCAGCTAAAAATGAACATATGTAGCAATTATAATAAGCAAAGATTGTTATAGTTTACTACAACGCAAAATTTTGAATCAATGTTGCATAGACTATTAAAATATTGTCAACCCTTTGCATAGTGTCGAACAGTTTCCTGAGGGAATAGTGAAGGCAAAATTTGCAGGCCCGGGGAGGAACACTTGGCATGCAGTTGCTGCCTGTAATATTTGTTTAGCCAATACAAAGGCGTGAGAGGATCACCACCTGCAGGCGATTTCGTCGGTGAGAGGAAGACCATCTACCAATGTTCGGCGTTATATTTCTAAGTTTCGCCTCTCGCTGATCACTCGCCGAGCACTCCTGTCAGTAAGAATGGAAGCCCTGACAGACAGCATGAGAGTTATCAGTTGATGGAAGGCGACCATTTGAATGCCGTCCGGGATGTACCAAGAACAGCTACGGAAAGAGGAGGAGGCCACTCTGACCTCTCTGTCAGCGGTTTCATTGCCAGTCATGCGAGATGGAGTAATTTGTTTCTTGCAAGAGTGGAACAGCCGGAGAAATTGCTGTACAGCGGATATTATTGTGTTTTCAGATTAGTGAGTTTTGAGAGCCTGGAGGGAGCCGAGGAAATCCGAATAAATGACAAAATTGTGGTCTTGGTTAAGGAATAAAATTCGAGAAAGGGAAATCATTATATTCATTAGCTCTGCAGTAAAAATTGAAACATGAAAGGGGAGAGTATTAGAGAAGTTGTGATCTGGAGAGGTAGCAGAGGTGCCTAGGACGTCAATTATTTTAGAGCTATCAGTAAGAACTGAAGTGGAGCCCCGGGAACCGCAGAGTGAGACAAGAATGATGTCTTTAATAAGGTATCGGGGTGGCTGGATTTAGATAGGACGGATAGAGAGATCAGGACCAGACAGTTGATGGGAGCACTGAATAGTCAAGGTGTACACTTTCATTGTCAGATAAAGGCAACACCTTTTGCCAAGGGATGTTGAGAAAGTTAAGAATGCTATAAGCTGTGTTTGTAAATAGTCAGTAAGGAAGATTCTAAGGTATCTTTCGCAGAATCGGTGTAAGAGCAGACGGTATTGGGTTTTGAAAGCGAAGATAACTTATTTCATATAATTTATTCCCTTCGTAGAGAGAGCGGCATCACATCGGCTTCAACTTCGACCCGAAAGACGATTGGAAGATTCCTGTGGGAATAAGGGTCGTATCGTTTTGGATGGAACCAAAACAGGAGTAATAGAGTTTGGGAGTCCTAACCCTAAACTACGCAGCCAGAGTCTAACTTCTATCGAATTAGGGCGATGCGAACATGTGGAAATTACTTGTAGTCAACCCCCCAGGATTTTGAGGTGAGATGACGCAATAGGTCATGCTCATGATGTCAAGTCGTTTTCAGGTGTTTAATGTGAGGTGCGTATGTCAGGTGGTCATCCAGAATAAGGCCTACAAATCTGACCTGTGAAATAACATAAATTCGTGAACCATATAAGGTTTGATTAGCGGGAGGAAGGTGACAGGTTCTTCGACTCCCTTTTTCCCGAAATAGTACTGCTGAGGTTTTGGTGGGTGAGAAGTGGAAGTTATTTAAAGTGTGAAATGTTTCAATTGCTAGTTGAAGGTGACGTTCACTGTTTAAGCCAGGTCATCAACATGCAGGGAAAACTTGACCGTCTCTGGGTTGGTAGTAACGACGCCATTGAATCTGAGAGCAAATAATATCACAAAAGACACTACCATGAGGAACACCATCATCTAGAATAAAGTAGCGCGATAGAACAGACGAGCACCAGATATGGATGGATCTGATGGCAGAAGGCATTGTATAAAGGGTGGAAGCTCTGCTCGGAATCAAGCGTGTGGGGTTTAATGAGGACCCTAATTCTCCACGATGTGTCATAAGCATTTATAAGGTCAAAGAATACACCAAGGATCATTCCGCCGGTTGTGGAAATTTCCCGAATGTCATGGTGCAGTCTTAACAAGGGATCCGTGGTCGAGCGATTTTTGCCGAAGTCAAACTGAAAGTTTGAAAAAGCCTGGCGACTCTCTAGAACTGGGTGAAGGCGGACTGAGACCATATTGTCCACTTCGAATATATAATTTCGAATCTTTCCCAGGTTTGGGAAGAGATTACAAAAGCTGTTGTCCAAACAGAAAGAAAAAAGCATTCGATTCAGATCCTTCTATACAGATCTGCAGGAAAGTTGATAAAGATGGGTGAATGTGACGGGGCATTATATACAAGATAATGTCTGGGAAAGGGGCACGTTTTTGATATTCATTAGTACAGTTTGATACTCTGCAAGTGTAAAGAGACAGTTAAATGTTTGATTCTCTTTCTCTGTTGAAAAGTCTTCCGATACATTAATAATTCTTGATTTTTGAAAGGCTTCAGGATAGCGGAAAGAGCTCGAGTTGCTAGCAAAACTACAGCCTAATGAATCTGCTACATCTGCTGGGACAGAGATCATGTTGGTTATATCAGACCAATAACGGGGAACTGTGGGTGGAGAGACGGGGTGATTTCTGTTCAATTTTCCACACTGAAGAAAGGCTAGTTGTGAAGTTGACAATCGAAGTATAAGTTCGAAAGTATTGTTTTCGCGTTTTGCGATTAATTTAGTGATATATCTCGATTAAGTCGAACATAGTTAACTCGCTACTGGGAGTCAGGTAGATCGAAAAAATAGTAAAATCGGTGGACAAATGAATTTGTGATGCGACTGCGTGAAGGCAAGTTCAAAGAGGTACCTGAGAATAAGGGATAGGTTTACGAATGAGAATTCCGTTATCACTTTGTTACATTATAAGTGCAACACACAAACCTAACACCATAACAAGAATCAGAACCCCCTTCGGAATATATATATATATATATATATATATATATATATATATATATATATTATATATTATATATATATATATATATATATATTATATATATATTAATATATATATATATGATAAATTATATATATATATATATATATATATATATATAGTATATAATATATATATATTTATATATATATATATATATTATATACTAATATATATATATATATATATATATATATTATATATATTTATATCTATATATTATTATATTATATATATATCTATTATATATATATTATATATATTATATATAGTATAGTATAATATATTATATATATATATATATATATATATATTCACTTATAAAATAAAAAAGAGAGAAAGATATAACACATTGTAAGCAGCAAAAAATGGTAAATGGATTTTTTTAGCTTTTTAAATTTTTAAATCATGTAAGTACTTTGAGTTTATTATTTAGTTCATAAGCTTTAGAATTTGTTAATAATATTGTTCGAAAAGAAGAGAAAAACTGCAGTTTAAATAAAAGCGTGACTGTTCGACTATAGGCTAAATTTTAGACGATGTTGAAATACAAAATCCTAGGTTACTTTAATCTTTTTCCTGTATTTTGCACGATTCTAAAAAGCTGGAATTGTAAAAGCGCAATATACGTTTAGGCAAGTAGCACGGGAGTACGGGAGTTCCGAGTCCCAGTTCCGAGTTCCGGGTCCGCAGTTTTCCAAGTGCGGAGGTTGTATTCGTATCTGAAGATCGTAAAGGAACCAAATCCGGAAATAGAAATCCATAACAGACGAATAGGAAGCGGATTATTCTTTTTTTTTTTTTTCTTTTTTTTTTATTAAAAAGTTCACCACTCAAGAACTATTCCCTTTTATCAAGGAGGGGAACATCTCTGAGAATCAAGCCCTGGACCTTTGCCACAGAAACTCACCCCGTTACCTCATGCATGCGATCCGTCGCTCTACCGTTTGTGCCACAGTTCATGGCAATAGCTTATTTTATCATTCCAATCTAAACAAATTAATAGTTCACCCTCTCTAAGCGAATGTTTAAATTTCAAAACAAAACTAGCAAAGGACTATGGTCCAGGAAGGATGCAATCGACTGTAGGTAAATGGAATCCTTGTCATTATAGAGACAAAATAAACCATTAGTTACTGTTTAGAGTATATTAGCGATAGTTTTGGAGTTAGCTAATGATTAGTTACTAGTTTCAGAAGAAAATCAACCATGAAAAAAATTTGTTTTAAGAAAGAAGCCCTTACAAAACGTTTTTCTTTCATTGTTCGCTGGATTAAAAGTGCGCTGCTGTCAGACAGTATCTTTTTACTAATGATGGCCTGCCCATTTAAGGGACGGCTTTCTGATTCCCAGGTTCTGAACAATATGAAAATCAAGGTTATTTATATATACTGTATATATATATATATTGTGTATATATATATATATATATTATATATATATATTATATATAATATATATATATATATATATATATATATATATATATATATATATATATATATATATATATATATATATATATATACTATATAAAAAAATATAAATAATATATATTTGTATTTATTTAGTATAGTTATATAGTATATATATATATATTATATATATATATATTATATATTATTTTAATAGATAATAATTATATATATATATTATATATATATATTATATATTATATATATAGCTCGTATTTGTAAAAATGGGCGGATCTTAGTTCGTATTTATCTCCATAGAAGTTACCCAATTAATATATTATACATAAGCAGTTAACTTTACACAAAAGCTAATAAAGAATCTGGTTTGTATTTTGTGAAAAAGTTACGAAATTTCAAGTTACTTCAATGAATAGTTAATAATATTTTTGAATTGTAAGAGAGTGCTAAAAGCAGTACCAAAAATATTGTCTCCCTTTCGAAACATTCTAATATACTAGTAAATAGTATTTTATGTCATGCTAAAATTAGAAGAAATCTGTGTGAATATCTGGCACAAGGTTGATAATAGAAAATATTTGAACACATGGGATTATTGAAAGCTGACAAGGAAAACATACTTTTTAAAAAAAAAAAAAAAATTATATTAATCCTCGAAATGGTTCTGTATTTGATAAATCCATTTTTCCAAGACATTGAGTCTACTAGTGACGATGTGCAAGGACAATTACTTACTGAATGGAACTCATTGAGGATAAAATAAACTCTAAGCAAAGGTAAAATGGTGAATTTGTTTCCTTCTTAATATATTTATTTCTTTTATCCCAACTATATGGGACGAATTATCAAACTTTTCTTATGGTTCTTCACGTCTTAAATATTTGAAATAAAGTTCAATAATAATGCTAATACTAATAATAATACTAATAATACTAATAATACTAATCAAACTTAAAATATATACCTATAAAATTTCTAATATATGTCTTTAGGGAGAAGGGAAGGGGAATATGATTAAAAGAGATTTTCTTTAAAAAGTTAAAAAGGGGAGAATGGATATAAAAATGCTATGAAACATTGATGCTTACTGACCGATGAACATATTAATTGAATATGCCGGAAAGAGAATCCAACTCCAGGAAGTGATTCCTAAAACAAATGTAGTAAGAAAGTTTAAAAATTGATCAAGATATTATAAACTAAGAACGATTAAGAGGATATGATGACATTTATTTTTGACGATGTAAAAGCGGATTTTTCGAATCAAAACTTCCCTAACAGTTTCCGTTATATATATATATATATATATATATATATATATATATATATATTATATATATATATATATTATATATATAATATATATATATATATATATATAATATGATATTATATACTATATATATATATTATGATATTATATATATATATATAAATTATATATCCGTATTTATAGTATATATATATATATTATATATTATATATATATATATTATATATATATATATATAATACTATATATATAGTATATATATATTATATGTTTATTATTCATATATATATATATACTATATATTTATAATATATATATTCATATATATATGTTAATATATATATATATATGTACTATATATTACACTATATATTATATTAATTATATATATAATATATATATTATATATACTATATATATATATTATATATAATATATAGTATATTATAGTTATTAGTATTATATATATTATATATATTTATATAATATTATATATATATTTATATATACTATATATATTATATATATATATATATATATATATATATAATATATTATATATATATATAGTAAGCTAGTGATATATGAGTATATATAGTAACTAACAAGTATATAGTTAATAGTATATAGTATACTATATATATATAGCTATTATATATAATATATATCCCTATATTATAAGCACAGCGGTATATATATTTTATTATATATAATAAATATATTATATATATATCTATATATAATATATAGTATATAGTATATATATATATATATATATTATATATAGTATTATATTATGAATTTTAATGGTGAGGAAGAGTTAATTATGTCCGTAGGAGCTTTTTATATGAATGAATCACGCACATAAAGTTTGGGCATTTAGAGTAAAAATAAAGAAGCTATTTCAAGTGATTTCTGGTCTATGGCTGAGGCTTCGACGTAGTTTTGTCAGCATGAAAGATTAACTTCGCATGGCTTTTGGGGCTTGGAACCCCGCTTCTGCTGCTTTTACTTCTTTCTCATAAACGGTCGCAAGGAGTATTGAAATACTTCTGCGATCGCGACACGCACCCATGCATCCATCGGGACACGATCGTTTAGATAAATAATATATATAATACTATATATGATATATATATAGTGATATATGATATATATATATATTTTATATAGTATATATTATATAATATATATATTTATATATATATTGAATATATCATTATATATATATATATATATATTAAGTTGCTTTTAGTGGTGTGCGTTAGTGACAGGTTGTGTTTTATCGGAGCTCCAATGGAATGTGTGTAGTTTATATCGTTTTGGTTATTTTTTTTTTTTAATTAAGTGTGTTTTGTATATTAAGTGATGCCCTGTTTTAAGTGGTTTTAACCTATTATGGTTTTAATATGTGAAGAATCTGATGTAACCTTATAAAGATAAGTTATTCGTTTTTAATTTTTGATTTTAAAGCTTTTTTAGTTATGTTAGATACTTATAGTTAGTTTTTAGGATTGGGCAGTTGAAAGCAATACGTAGTTTAGCTAGTACTAGGTTATGTTTTTTTTTATTTTTATTTTTTTCCTCGACTTCTTTTTAACTTAGTTTTTTTGGCGTTTACGTATTTGAATATCCGTTATTATAATTTATACAGTTTTTAGCTTCCACTTTTTAAGTTGATCAATGGTAATTTTTTTATTTCTTTTTTGTAATGCAATTTTACACTTTTGTGAGTGCGAGAGTGTTTTTGAACTTTCTGAATCTTATTCATATTTTAAATTTATTTACTTGTAATATAGGTTTTAGCGTATTTTTAAAAATCCAGGTTTTAAATTTAAGGTTTTAGATTATGATTTAAGCTTTCAAGTCCAAGCTTTTTTGGCGTTTGTGTTCTGTGTTGGTTTCTGTCCTGTTGCTCTTTTTTGTTGTCTGTGACTGTGGTGGTGCCGTGTATGATGGGGATTTGCGCGGCGCGGGCTCTTCATTTGACTTGTACGCAACATCCGTGGCTTGCACTCTAGCTTTGCATCCGTAGAATATCAACTCTCTAACTCTAACCCTTAATCTTTTGCTCCTGTCTGAGACCCGATAACGGCTAAGAATTCATCCTCTAAATCGTTTAATGTATATCCAACTATCAACTTATTTCATATTTCCGTCTGAAGGGTGGAGTATGTCCTATGTAAACATACACTCCGTACGGACGTCTCGAGAATGCTTGAAGTTCTCCATACTTCGGCATTCTTTGACCTAAAATCCTTCTTCCTTCTCAACAATAATCTTGTGCTTCGTGCTACTGGTTACTCCTAACAGGACAGACTTTCACGCCTTTTTGTGATACGGTTACTACTTTCTACGAGAACTGGCTGTGATTTTCTCAATCCAAATACTGCGATGTGGCTCTATTGTAAGGGGATTTCAATGTACCTAACACTGAAGTGGTTGGGAGTCCCTCTCATACCGATTTTAGGTGGTGAGTGAAGGCCGAAATATTCAGCATTCCTCAAGCGATCTGGAGCACTATGTTAATAGAACCCACACACAGATTCCCGGAAGTCGTGCCCAGACCAATATGATTGAAGCACACGTATGACATATGCTTTCTGACCACTATCCTTCTCTGCGTTAAAAATACGACGTACTTTAGCTCCTGAGTCGAGGTCAAAAGTCTTACCTGAACGAATCCTTATGATCATCTTAATATTCAATAACTTATCTCATATCAACGAGCTCCATCACACATGCACTTATACTTCGTAGTTTTCTGGCGACTCGAGGCTTTGAATTCGGGCCGATTGAGGGGGCATGTGCGTTGCCCTTCTCTACGCTTACTATAATTGGAAAGACTGCTTTGTCTCTGGTGACGCCTCGACTTCTGCGCATGATAAAGTGGGAGCTGTAATCGTTGGCGGGATGAGCAGGTTCATTCCTTCCTTCGAGCTCTAAATCTTTCTCTCCTCATGAATCGCTGGTTCGATCGTGCTTGTTCTCTTGGCCATTCAGGCTAGCAGACAGTGCGTATCGGGAGTGGAAAATTTCGTTCTCGCTATCACTCTTTGCTAATTTCCATGTCTGCTAGAAATCCGTGCAAGGGAATAATCTTGACGAAGCAAGCGGGCTTTCATTAAAACGAAAGTGCCGCTTAACACTCTTCTTTACGGTTTCTCCTACTAGACCAAATCTATTCTGCTGGCCTCGTTCCTGCCAAGAAACATCTATATCAAGTTCTGTAAATCTGATCTTTCCTCCCTTTTCGCTCTGAATGGTTCTGTTGCGTAACTTCTCCAACTGAAAAGGCCATCATGCATTCGGCCTCGGCCTAATTCGTTCGCATACTCAACCCATGAAGATTCCTGCATATTACCCGTATCATCACTCCTCCTTTCTCTCTCGGTGTTCCTATGCCTTATTGCCTGTGATTACAATTGCGATAGGGTGCATGGACTCCTGAATCTAACGAACGTTAGGAAGGACGGGTGGGACCGGATGGCATTCCCTCCCCCGAGGTTTTGAGGGAGTGTGCTTCCGTGCTTGCCCCGCCCCTCGTTCAACTAGTATTCTCTATGTCTCAATCCTAACACAATGTTCCTCAGGTGTTGGAAGCACGCAGCAATGTTCCAACCCTATTTCCGAAAGAAAGGGCAGCCGCTCTGATACTTCATAACTAAAGTCGCCCTACTCAGCTCTTGACTTGTTATTCTATCTAGATTTTGAAGACTCATCCTGAACTCTCATTTCTTAGATCATCGGAATCTCATTCACTTACTTTCCGAGTCGACCAGTATGGGAGCTTTCGGCGCTCGGAGGATCTACTGGCGATATTAACTCATTCCTATCATTACTGATCTTATAATGGTTTTTCCGCCGTTAAGGAACTTACGGGAAGACTTGCGTGTGGCGCTTGGACATATCCAAAGCATTTTGACGGGTATGGCAACGCGTCATGCTCTCCAGCTCCCTCCTTATGGTTTCCCTCTTCTCTTTGCTTACTTATGGTCTAGTTTCTTTCAAATGCGCTCAATATCGGCTGTATTGCTTGGATGGGGCGACTTCTTCTTCCTTTTCTGTTAATAGTGGTGATTTACCTCCAGGGTTCTGTTCTCTATTCTCCTACTTTTATTCGCTACTTTTCAGGATTAATGGATTATCTTCTCCCCCTGCGACATGCTAACTCTATTCACCTCGATGATGCCGATATGAACCGACCCTTCATCTCTTCAACTCTTTCGAAGTGCTACTCGCCATTCTTTTGAACTTATAGAATTGCCATCTCGTCTTAATACTGTTCCGATTCTATTTCTGCGCTGATCTTGGATTGAATTTCGTGGTGGGGTCGTCGTGAACCTTGTGAAATTCAATTCTTTAAAACTCAATTTCTACAGAATCTCCCTCTCTAAGACACCTTCGAACTTTCCTATTCTTTCGACGGTTTTTTCGTCTCTCCTGTTGACAATATAAACATCCTTGGCCTTACAACAATAAACAGAAATGATCTTGGACACTCAACATCACAATCGGTTGCTAGGGGCGGCCACGAAAAGAAACGTGGCGAGTTTGTTTAGACTGCGAGACTTTTTTTCGCCCTTCTCAGTTGCTCCAGCTATACAAGGGCTCATGCGCCCTTCCACGAAGGTATGCTCTCATATCTGGGGCGGGTGGCTCTGGTTTCACCCCGGCTTTTGGATAGGGGTCGAGTCAAAGAGACAAAGGCTTATAAATTGTCCATAGCTTTCTCAGTTCACTTGACGCCTCTAATCTTTGCGGCGCACGATGTTGAGTGACCGTCTTATCTCTTTTCTATAAGGTACGTAGTGGCAGGGTGCTCGAGGAAGACTACCTATCACCCGCGTGACACCAACCTTTAACGTCGCCCTCCGTAGGCACAAGAGGTGCTCGTATCTGCACATAGAAGTTTTTGTGTTGAATATGTGGGTAACGGTTCCAGACTGAGTATCGCTGCGGTGCTTTCCTTCTTCCTTGCCTCCTCTGTCTGTGGGAATTCTTTCCATCTTCTGTGTTTCCTGCTGAATTTATCTCCCCACTTCAAGGCCTGCGTCTGCGCTCATCTGCGTATTTTGCGTTAGTAGTTCGATAATGATAATATTAATAAAAACACCCCCTCCTTGAATGGGGCTCTGCCCGTGAGTGGTGGTGACAACTGTAAAAAAAAAATATATATTGTTACGGCGAAGAGGGGGGCAAACCCTGCCAATAGTCGAAAAAGAGAAAAGAAAACATATATAGTAGTTATACATATATATATTAAATATATAATAGTATATATATCTGTACCGTTATATATATATATATATATATATATACCGGTATATATATATATATATATATATATATATCATATATACAATATATACGTTTTATGAATATATACATACACAATAAACATACATATATAGTATATATATAATATACGTATATATATATTATATATATAACAGTTTATATTATTATCATACCAGTGTATCCCAAAGCAGCCATCCATGGGTATGCCCCTATTGCGGCTGGCTTTCCATTTATAATTTTGTCGTCAGCAAGCTGGTGCCCACATTTTATAGTAAGGGATTCACTGATTGCTCTGGATGGCCAATTGTAAAATGGATGGTTTAGATGTTGTGATAGAGTTGTGTGGTTACACTATACCGTAACGTTAGCATATGATATATATATATATAGTATATATATAAATATATATATATATATACTGACATTACTGCACATATATATATATACTATAATATATATCATATATATATATATATATATATTTAATATATACTTTGTCGCCCCCGTTCTCCTCCTACAAGGAACAGGGCTACCTCAAGATATTGTACCACCACAACAGGGTAGGCCCAGAGATTGTTTTAGAATAATCGTATTGAATTTGTGTCTGATATCCGTTAAGTCACGACAGTCTAGTAAAAGATGTATACTGTGTCGTCGTTTGTCTAGGGAAAAATATCTTTGACAGTGGGAGAAGGGTACTTTAGTAATTTCAAATTTGTATTCTTGAAGGGTGGGGTGGTGCCCAGAGCAAAGACGGACAGCATTACGCTGGTACGACGGTCCAAAGTTTGGTCCCTATGGGAAATTTCGAGTGGACGTATTTGGAGTATGGTCATATATAACTTAATATTAGATAGACTGACAGATTTGGTTTTAAACTCAATGTTGCCAGAATTGTGTTTTATATATCAGAATAGTATAATGCTGTTGTGAATTTTATCCCTTCTAGGTGCGAGGGATTGTTATAATGTTTGATTCAGGGGGATATCTATTGAGAGTGATTTATTGTAAAGCCGACAGCCTATCATGTCGAGATGGGCTTCTAAAGAGAATTTTTTTCAGTTTGTAGATGATGGATGGGTATGGAGGAAATGAAGCCTGTTATAATCCTGAGGGCTTTATTTTTCACTGTTTCCAATTTCTGAATAATTGAGTTGTAATATTGTGAGAACCTAGGTAGGTGATACGTAATTTAGGAAGGGATTTATGTATTGTCTGTATAATCCTGTAAGGGTTATGTTTATAGGGGGATTTTGTGCTGTGATTGTTAGATCATCCACCAGTATCTTATGCAACTATGTTACAAGCGGGTGGATATGATGAATTGAAGAAAAGAATTTCATCTTTAAATGTTTCAATTCTTTAAATTTTAGAACTGGTATACTTTGTTTTTATAATTACTTTTTTATAAATATATTTATAGCAATGTATATTAATATTTCCTCCAGATTTTAACCCTCCTTAAATTTGGAACCTTGCTTTGCTTTTATCGAAATCAAACCACATTCACAACTTATGTTTTTTTTTCATCTTATGAAATTTTATTTGAAAGGTTAGGGTCTGATAACACCAGGTAACCACTAGGGGAGGGGGGAGAAGTTGTAAATAACGTATTTGGTGATTTACAGTTTGTTCATTTTTTAATTTTAAGCTAATCAATATTAAGAAAGAAAGTTTAAAGAAATCTTGTAAATTTATTTATTATATTTTGATAAATAAACTGAAACTTAAATTTATGCACTTAATTCTTTTGATTTAAAATTTATATTTAAACTTTTTTATAATTTAAACTACATTAAATGAAATTGGATGCAAAATCTATTTATACTTTAATTTTCATACTCTATTTTACACTTGGTATTATTATACTTTACTTCAATAAGGATTAGACTATTATGTACAACGTCATTATGTTTATTATTAAATTTATATTATTTTATTTTATGAAAATATTTATTTCTTTTGATAAATGAATATAGAACATGTTTGCATATTAGTATTCAAAAACATGTTTAATATTCATTTATCAAAAGAAATACTATATGAACTCATTATATTATAAACATGTTGTATCAAAAGAAATATGCTTCATCAAAATATATCAAAAGAAATATTGCATAGTATAAATATGGACTCATTATATTATAAACATGTTTTATCAAAAGAAATAAGTTTTGTCAAAATGTATCAAAAGAAATATTGCATGATAAAAATATGGACTCATTATATTACAAACATGATTTATCAAAGGAAATATGTTTTATCAAAATGTATCAAAAGAAATATTGCATGATAAAAATATGGACTCATTATATTATAAACATGATTTATCAAAGGAAATATGTTTTATCAAAATGTATCAAAAGAAATATTGTATGATAAAAACATGGGTTCATGGAAACATGTTTTATCAAAAGAAATATGTTTCATCAAAATGTATCAAAAGGAATACTGTGTGATAAAAAACATTTAATAATAAATAAAATAAATATCTTCACCTCAGATATTTATTTTATTTAGCTCAATATTTTTTCTCTTGTTTTACTTGTAATTTCAATTGTTTTAAATAAGTGAAATACTTTTTCGTTAATTATTATCAATTGATTAAGTTATTTTCTTCTTTTTTTAACATTGAATCAAAATCTTAAATTAAATTGTCGATACACAAGTAGAGTGACACAACTCAAAAATTTATAATGTTTTAGTTTGTTAGTAAACTACACAAAACTCAAAGTTTCTGTGGTATTGGTTTTAATGTTGATGTTTATGCAAACGTCATTCCTAGAATTTGAATACATTTCTTTTGAAAAAATTTCTCATGAAGATTCCTAATTTTTAAGTTGTGACACTCTTTAATACAGAGATATTATCTCATTTCTTACCTTTGTCTTTCTGTTTTGGAAGGCACAAATGCTTTGTCGAACTATCTGGATACTCCCAGGGTTTCCACTTTTAATGAGGTCTAGCATTTGGCGACATGAACTTAGTAGTTTACATTGGCTGTCTGGTTCGCAATCCCTACCTATATATATATATATATATATATATATATATTATATATATAATACTATTATAATATATTATATAATTATAATAGTATATATATTATTATATAATATATATAGTATAATATACGTTATATGATAGTAAGTAGATTAGTAATAATATACTTGCTACAGTATTGAATATATATTGTATAAGTACAAGTTTAATTTTTATTTTTTAATTATTATTATTATTATTATTATTATTATTATTATTATTATTATTATTATTATTATTATTACTCACGTTTTTGTGCGCTACAAAACGATGCCGCTAGAAATATAATCCCTGACAGAATACAAGCTAATTTAAAATACATTTTGGTACCGGGTAGATTCCTGTAAAATTATATATATATTAGTATATATATAATATATATATATATATATATATTATATATTATATATATATATATATATATTAATATATATTATATATAATAATATATTATATATATATTAGGGATGTACCCGATACCAGAAAAGAGGCCGATACGATACCGATCGATCTGCTATTTTGTTTAGGTGGCCGTATTTTACGATACGATACGGATACCGATACCGATACTTTAAATTACATAATAAATACACAGTAATAGATAGAACATTTGTGGACTGTAGGCAACTCAAGATTGCATTCCCTGTACAAACAATACTTTGTCATTATTTTCATATTTGGTTGTGCCCCAAGTATATTTATTTTATAAATTAAAATAGTACCTTTAAGGAATAATAATTGCAAATATAATATTAATAACTTTTTTATGTTTGTGTTTATTTAAAAAATATTCCATTTCCTTTTTCCAAGTAAGTATTAACAAGGTTTGCCTCTAAGTTTTTTGTTTTAAAAAGATTTCAATTTACAAAGAGATTCTTTAACTAACCTCAATATAAAGAATAAAAATAATGAAGAAGAGACCTCAATTAATCAGCCCAAAAGTTAAAAAAAAACGCTATTACTAAAACATGACATAATAAAATACTCTTTAAAGATAGATATCATTCAAAACTCAAATTCAAAAAATTTTCATAATTGTGATGCAAAAACCATTAAGCTTTCACTGGTATCTGGGAGAGACTGTTCCTTTTTGGGATGTATACATTCTCACCTAACCTACACTATAAATAAGCTCTCTCTCGACTGATGAAGAAGGTGCTGATAATTATTTGCCTGCAAGCACTGATAATAATGAAAACCTTGGCCATTTTCATGCCACCGAGAGGATTCTCTTCTGTAGGCAGCATCTTCATGTTTTCGTAGAGCCTCATTCCTCTTTCACAGACTGCAAATTTGAATAATCTTTGCTCTTGATGACTGTCCTCTTCAGTTTTTACGATGAGTTTCCCTGGGTATGATTCCTTTGAGGTGAATGAGATTGTCATGCAATTTGGCCATGAATCTATAAAGTCTAACATATCCAAATCCTCATCCTTAGTAGGTTTATTTGCTGAAAAGCCACATCAGTCCTATCCGTGCTGTTGCCAGGGGTTGCAGATAAGGCCGCTTCCAACTTTTTTCTGTTCTTTTCTTTTTTTTTTTTGTCAAGCGAGCAAGCTCCTCGGTTATGCTATTTTAATGGGCATTCTAGAAAGTGGTTCACCGTCGAAGGTGCCATTCTTGTGGGGTTTCAGTAGCTTAAGGAATTCTTATTAGAACCTTTTATTTATTTATTTTTTTACATTGTCCGCGCAAAGCCGCTCTACAGGAGGAACATTACTGTCAAGGAGTGGGTGTTGAACGCCTCAAAAATCCATCTAACGCAAATTACGCAGATAGACACAGACTGCAGGCTTTGTAAACTGAGGGAAATTAAGATTAGGTAGGGAAACGCACAAGATGATGGAGAGACATTCGCACAGAACATCGGGATGGACAGGAAAGGGACAGAAGCCCTACGCGCGAACTCTTGGGAGGTTATACATCAATCACGATTAAACTGTCGTATGCTGATGCGGCAGATACTCGAACCAAGCGTAGATAACTCGTAATGTGCAGACACAGTGATGGCATCCCTTGTGGTCCTAAACGAGGGGCTGCTGGGTTCATGAAAGGTGCGTGCGTAATTCGAGCGAAGATAGGAATAAGTTCCATAGGTACTCCCCTATCGATACATCCCAGAGCACTTGCCTCTGGGTAGCATGGCATAGGAAAGGATCATAAACGGGCAGCGAAGAACATCGCGCGCACACCTCAGGAAGGCGTCAAGTGAACTTTATTGATTAGTTGGCAGCAGGACAGTCTTTCATGGTAGTCTTCTTGGAGCGGTTTGACACTCGTCCTGTATCCGCGGATGCAACAATGTCCGTGAGTTTTGGTTTGTTGATGTTAAAAGTTAACTTCCCAAACTTGGTTCGCTGCGGTGCTATCTATATTTCCTGCAAGACAGTGTCTTAGAGTAGATAAACGTGTCAGGAGAGCACCCCTGATCCAGTTCTTCAACTACATATGATGGAGGTTCAGTCACTCATCACTCTACTTATTCGGGGGATTGAGACCTTTGACTTATTAGGTTGGAGCTAGCTGTAGAAGAGGATACACTAGGAGTTCGTCCGCATCTTATAAACAGAACTCTCAGTTGTCTTTGTAAGGCTTATCTGGCTGGTCAACACTGTTTAGATTTTGGATTAGTTTCAAAACGGACTTGTTTTTCTGTTCTTATGTTCTCTGGCCAAGGATAGTTTATGATTGTCATTAGGGAGAGATCGAGAGAACGTCGAGAAGAGATGATTGAAATTAAGTGTCTTCGATAGAGAGGATTTAGTAGAAGATTGGGATTTATATGAAATAATTCACAAGCTTGAGAACACCCACACCTAATTCTATCTCAGTCAGCGAAGAATGAATCGGAAAGATTACAACGAGAGGCAATTTAGAGTAACAAGGGACGCAGATTCGATTGATGTTCGAAGATAGAGGGGTTCAGTCATCGACTATAGTGATAGATGCTTAAGAGTATGTATCGCAGCTGAGAAGATCATTGATGAATAAGCAGGAATAAAGTAGTTGAGATAATACAGCAACAGCCTGTAAGCCGAGCGAACCACTATTTGAAACAGAAGTCGCCCAATCATATCAGACGCGATTGAGCGCATTTGAAAGAAAGCTACGCTAGCATAAGCTCAATCAAAGAGAAGCAAGAGACCCCAAAATGAAAGGAGCTTGGAAGGACAAATAGCACCGCGTGACATACCCGGTCAGTGCTTATGGCTATTGATACAAAGCAGCCGAAACGAACGACTCCTTTACCCAGTCGTTTCCTGAAAGCGTCGGGGAAGATTGAGACTCCTAATGAGAGATTAGTTAGATGTAACTCAAGCGGAAAGTATTAGATCGCAGTTTGATACATCGGCGCAACGAAGCCGTAACTGGTATATCAGAAGAAGGGAAGAGATTCCAGAGTCGGTCTAAAGAAGAGTTGATTGAGGTTGATTGAAGGGGTCTTCTCTCACAGATCTAGAAATGAGAATGACAAGTGAAGAGCGTCTAGGGCGTATAGTCTTTCAGAAGGATCTAGAGACAGTCATCATATTTCGGATGGTCTGCACTATGACGGATTCCATGTGGCGATGCCTATAAATCATAGAGCTGCAGATAGAAGACAATAAATGTATGCAACGCAGGTGGTGGGTCAGACGGAGCACACTTCTCCTCTACGAACTCGAGGGAGATGCATCGTCGGGCACAGCCTTCCTAACGTTCTACAGATTTTGTGAGCTCGATCTGACTCGCGATCAAATGAATCGAAGCGTAGGCCACTGGGACATTTGAGAGGAGAAGGAGAGGCATGGGATAACCAGATAAGTCGTAGTCAGTGTGATGTAGATAGGCATATCAAGTAACTGAAATATAGGGTCGACCACAGATGTATTCTGCGATTTAGTGATTTATCAGTGCTGCAGGGCATAAGTTTTCAGTTGTTATGACGAGTTCTTCCAATTCACAGATCATTATCCATCAGAGGTCGGAGAGGAAAGGTGCTCATGAGATATCGCATGGTATAGATGGTTAGAGGTTAGGGTGAAGTAAATGATCGGAGCAAGTCGAACTATCTCCTCCACACAAGAAGGACGGGTTCTCTGTCTCGCTAGAGAAAAGGCATGTCGAAAGTATTAGTGCGTATGACAAATGATAGATGAGGATAGAACATGTGTGAGTGTGACTACTGTGGCAATCGAAAATTATGGATGAGAATACTCAATAGCGTTAGGCATACAGAATTGAGTATTCATGTGAATGAAAGTTATACTCAGCGGATTTTCGTTTATGATGTAATAGACGCATTTTTGCATCTCTGGTTCGAAAGGGAGGTATCCACATGCAACGAGTGTTCCGTAGACTTGAAGTGAAACTGTTGTCATGAGAGGGAGTGATATGTAATCTGATGATGTTGTTATCACAGTATACACTCTCGTGATAATTAATGGATATTCGTATAGTCCTCTGAATTGGATGGCAGGGAGTCGCATGACAGAGCACATATCGAAAGCATGATATTGAGAGAGTTAAAATAGAATATTAGAAGATTGTACAAAAGCGAAGGATTTGTCAGATACCTGCTGCATATCATCATTATGATCACGAATTACCAGTTTTCACGGCTAACTTGATATAGATACCGTGCAGAAATAATGTAGCGTCTTTTAGTAGAAGCAAAAGTCTGTGCACTTTTACAATTATCAGTATCAGTCGTAGAGAATTCACAGACCAGATCGCAATAAAGACTAGTACGCTACAACTCTTGTTAAGTACCATCCGGCCGCGAGTGATGAGTTGTCAGAAAAGACCATGTAGACGAATGCGGAATATTTTTAAAAACACGGCATAAAAAGGTATCTAACAAGAGAGACAATGAGAGTATGGTATGAGAGAACGTGAGTTTAATTAACATTTGACGAATGATATTGCATAGAAGAACCTTGAGATATGTGGTTCATGGATCCTTTACCAGATTGGAGTCGTGAAGGTGGTTGATGATTATTTATTAGAGAGAGGAATAGATGGTAGTATACATCGGTCAGTGTGTGTGCTCAAGCAAATCGGCTTATGGAGTACGTATCGCAGAAATGATGTGTTTAGGATATATTGTTCTAATGCAGTTGACTCTACCAAGGTCTGTATGGAGTATATCGGACATTGTATTACGGGGCGCGTTCATCGGCAACTACAACGTAGATCTATTGTCAGAGTAAGAGCAACATAGCCAAGTAATCCAGCTTCTTGAAATTGTTAGGGATTTGAAGTGGTCTACTGACTTAAATAGAGGCGTACAGATAGGGTTTTGATGATGGAGAAATGGTGATTAAACAGTCTTCGTGAGTACAGTAAGTGTAATCAAAAAAAGGCATTCCAATGAATCTGATCTATTAGTAGAACAGTAGTAAGATGACGCATATAATAGATTGGAGGTTTAGAAGGAAGAATAAAGATTGTTAATGCACCCACACAATCATCGAAGTTAGGAAGATTCCTGGATTCTCGAGGCGTGTTTAATACAGGGATGTTCTAATTTATGCATTTACAAAGCACATCTACACCCTTCTAAAGGAAATTGGGTACACAATAAGAAGTTTATGAACGTTGGATATGATGTGAAGCGAGGTTAGAAGAAGATAATTACTTAGCCTACTGGGTGCTCTAGACGAACGAGCCATAAAGAATGGTAGATGTAAAGATATCGAGAGGTTGTATTACTCATGGGATTGCAAGAGTTAGAGATGCAAGCCATTGGAATGTTGGTAAACGTCAAAAGAAAGCCACGCCTGTGCAAGTCTGCTATAAAATCAAAACAAATCAAAAAAAATAAAAAAAACAAAAAAAAAAAATAAAAAAGGAAACCATAGCATAGCAAAACAGCAACAGGAGATAATGGCGACGCTGAAAGTTATTGATTACGTACGCTAAAACGTCTAAATTTATGTTGAAACGTTAATAAAACACCTTCGTTTACAAGCAAAGTAACTGCTATAAAAAATATGGAAATAAAATCAGAAGTTTAACAAAGACCTCACCCACTGCCATCTACCACCAGGGTCTCTACAACGAATTGCGCTAACACTAGAAAAAGAAAAAATAAGCGTATTGATCAATCTAAAAAAGTAGATATTCTGTATCAATTAATAAATGAATAGGCTGTCGCAATAGGTGAAATTAGTTGACTGCATAAGATGAACCAAATATGGGAAACGCTAAAATGACTAAGTTAATTATGAAGGAAATCTGAGGAAAAAAAACCATAAACTTAGTAGCAGCAGTATTGGTATATCTGAACTGAACTGAGTATATATCCAGTCGTATTGAATCTAAGTATCATAAAAGATTATTGCAAATCCGTATTTAGATCGACCAAAAGGAGAGTAAGTCACAGGGATTCGTGCACATCTGATTATGACCAGAGTACGTATAGCGAGTAAAAGAGAATTGGATGCAGCTGGTCTAACCCTGAATAGATCATATTCGACCTAGCGTACCGATACAGGATAAAAGAGCATGGCTCCGATACGTAACGAATCAACCTGTACCGATACTATCGCGTAACAATCTCTTAATATCACCAGTAGTAAATATAGAAAAGTAGCATATTACATAATTATATATCCTATAATAACCCTCTCCTATGTCAGACTGAAGACCATAGTATATATATAATATTATAATATATATATATATATATATATATTATATATATTATATATTATATATATATATACTATATATAATATTATATAATATATATATATATAATATTATATATTATTATATATATATATTTATAATATAGTATATAAGCCCTAAGAAAATGTTACGCCCAGTGACGTCCCATCAACGCAAATTCCTTAGCTGGTAGATAAGAGTCCAAACCTGCATTAGAATTTTTAAAAATTATTAGAATTATATCATATATAATATATCATATAGTAATATATATAATATATTATATATAATATATATATATATATATATATATATATATTATATACTATATATATTATATATGTTTCTATATTTATATCTACTATATATTTTTTTGTTTTTTTATTTTTTTTTTTCCTCTTTTTTTTTTTTTTTTACAGTTATCAACCCGCTCACGGCAAAGCCCTATTCAAGAAAGGGGTGTTGCAATCCACAAAACCTCAACTAACGCAACCTTACGCAAGATGAGCACGACGGGGCTTTAAAGTGAGGAGCATAAATTGACAGTAGGAAACTCAGAAGTGAAAGGATACTTCCACAGAACAGAGGTGGCAGGAAAGAGAAGGCACGCAGCGCAAACTAGTCTGGAAGTTGCTAAATATCAAACACAAAACTGCATGTGCCAACACAGCACCTTAGTGCTACGAGGGCGTTTAAGGTGGTGGCACGCGAGTGGAAGTTCCCTCGAGCACTTTGCCGGCTACGTACCTATACGAAAGAGATAAAGCCCCACATCGCGCTTCGCAAAGATAGAGGGTCAAGTGAACTAGAAAGAAACAGACAGTTTATAAGTCTTTTTTGCTTTGCTCGACCTATCAAAAGCCCGGTGAAACCTGAGCCCCCCCCAGAATATTGGAGCAGTACTCCATACAAGGGCGGATAGGCCTTGTATACTGGAGTAACCTGTTGTGAGAGGAAAAAAAAGTCTCCGCAGTCTAAACGAGAACTCCCAGTTTCTTTGAGGCCGCCTTCAGCAACCTTTTGTGATGTGAGATTTCCAAGACATTTTTTTGTTTATGTTAAGGCCAAGGATGTTTATATTGTCAACAGGAGAGACGAGAGAACCGTCGAAAGAGATAGGAAAGTTAGAAGGTGTCTTAGAGAGGGAGATTGTAGAAGTTGGGTTTTTAAAAGAATTGAATTTCTCACAGGTTTGAGACACCCCACCTGGAAATTCTATCCAGATCAGCGAGAATAGAATCGGAAAGATTAAGACGAGAGGCAATTCTAGAAGTAAAAGAGGGAGCAGAATTGAAATGAGTTGAAGAATGAAGGGTCGAGTCATCGGCATATGAGTGATAGAGTTAGATGTGCAGGTGAGAAGATCATTAATGAAAAGTAGGAATAAAGTAGGAGATAAGACAGAACCCTGAGGAACACAACTATTGACAGAAAAGGAAGAAGAAGTCGCCCCATCAACAACAGCCGATATTGAGTGATTTGAAAGAAAGCTAGATATAAGTAAGCAAAGAGAAGGAGGAAACCAAAAAGGAGGGGAGCTTGGAGAGCAGTGACGCGTGCCATACCCTGTCAAATGCTTTGGATATATCAAGCGCCACCACGCAAGTCTCCCCGTAGTTCCTAAGAGCGGAAAACCATAAATCGGTTAAATAGGAAAGTATATCGCCAGTAGACCTCGAACGCCGAAAGCCGTACTGGCGATCGGAAAGAAGTGAATGAGATTCCAGATGGTTTAAGAAGTGAGAGTTAAGAAGGGTTTCAAAGATCTTAGATAGAATACAGGTGAGAGCTATAGGGCGATAGTTAGTTAGAATTAAATTCGGAATAGGTTGGACATGTGGTGCTTCCGACATTCTGGAGAGAAAAGTGTATAGTATTGAGACATAGAAGAATATAGTTGAACGAAGGGGAGGGCCCAGCTCGGAAGCACACCATCCCCTCAAAACTCGGGGAGGAATGCCATCCGGGCCACGCTTCCTAACGTTCATAGATATCAGGAGCCATGCACCCGATCAAATGTAATCACAGGCAAAGACATAGGATCACCTGAGAGGAGAAAGTGGAGGAGGAGGAATGCCAGAATCCTCCAGGGTTGAGTTTAGAGGAAAATAGGAAGGCCGAAGAGAATTGGCTTTTCAGTTGGGGAGTTAGCAACAAGCCATCAGATCGAATAAGAAGGAAAGGGCAGATTTACAGAAGTTTGTTAGAGTGTTTTTTGGCAAGAGGCCAAAAGATTTGTCAGTAAGAGAACCAGGGAGGTTAGCGCACCTCGTTTTATGAAAGGCCGCTTTGCTCGTCGAAGAGTATTTCTGCAAGATTTCTAGCTGAATGAAATTTATGCGAGAACGAGAATTTTTCACCCCGATAAGGCTGTCTCTAGCTGAATGGCCAGAGAACAGGCACGTCGAACCATGGATTATGAGGAAGAGAAAGATTTAGTCGAAGACAGGAATGAAACTGCTCATCCCGTCAACGATTACAGTCCCACCTTGTGGCAAGCAGCCGAAGAGTCATCAAGTCGAAGCCAGTCATTCCAATTATAAGTTAGCGTAGAAGCGACGCAAGCC
>JABUQX010069077.1:60000-65000 GCA_015478945.1 Trachelipus rathkii
GGTCGAGCCTTAACAAGGGATCCGTGGTCGAACGAATTTTGAGGAAACCAAACTGGAAGTTTAAAAAACGCCTGGCGACTCTTCAGAACAGGAAGAAGGTGGCCTTCAACCATTTTCTCCATTATTTTGCAAGCATGACAGGTCAGCAAAATTTGTCTTTGATTGACCCTCAGCTTCGGATCTTACCCAGGTTTGGGAATAAGGATTACGAAAGCTGTTGGCCAAACAGATGGAAAAGGGATTCAGTCCAGATCCTTTTGTTCAGATCCAGCAGAAATGCTGATAGAGATGGGTGAATTTGACAAAGCATTATATACGAGATGTTGTCTGGGCCAGGGGCACCATATTTGCCAGCACAGTTTGATACTCTGTAAGTATAAAAAGATTGTTATTTTCCTTTTGCTGTTGAAAAGTCTGCCGGTAAATTGTTTATTCTTAATTTTTGAAAAGCTTCAGGATAGTGGGAAAAGTTCGAGTGGACAACAATGTCATAGCTTAATTCTTCTGCAATAGCTGCTTTAGCAAAGATCGTGTCAGTTATATCAGGCCCATAATGGAGGACTGTGGGTGGAGATCTGTTGGATTGGCGAGATATTTTCTGTAAAAGTTTCCACACCACTGAAGAAAGGCGAGTTGTGGAGTTGACAGTCGAAGTATAAGTTCGAAAGTATTATTTGCGCGTTTGGCGATTGATTCATCAATATCTCGTCGCAGCCGCTTTGAAAATGCTATGTATATATGCTATGGGTGATGTGAGTCCGTTTATATTGCCTGAAGAGTTTTTTCTTCTCCAGGTTAGCTTGTGCACACCTTGGAACCTCCACAAGTTGCCGAACGCTTACCTACTAAAGACCGCGGGATGCAAGTTTCTGCTGCTGTAATAATATGTTGCTGAAAGAAGTTAAAAGACGCGTCAGAGGTCAGAAACCGCTCATTGAAATAAGAAAATGAGACCGCTGTGGCCTGATAAAAAGGAGCTAACTCCGCTCGATCATAACGTCAGCGGGAATTAGGTTCTAACATTGGGCTCGGCTTGAGTTGATGTAAAGTTATCGGGTAATGATTGCTGCTATAAAAATAATTGAAATGGGACCATGTAAAGGATCCATAAGAGAGTGAGAGCAAAGGAGATATTTATACAGGCTGAGCTGTGTGTATCTAAACCTTCATAGGTAAGAAGTCCAGTATTATAGCATCCCAGAGAAAAGTGGGTTAGAAGATCGATAGAGATCTTAGACTTGGGCGAGGTGACGGAGTCACCCCATGGGGGTAGCAAAGGTTGAAATCTCCTAATATGACAACCGGAGAGAGAAGTTGATTGAAAAGGCTAACTAAGTCAGCCTTATTGAATTTGCTCCTGAGCCAAACAGATCGAATATAAATCGGTGTAGATGGATTCGTGCTGCCACTGCGCAAAAACTAGTTCGAAAAGGGACCAGAAAATAGGGGATAGACATGAATGAGAATTCCTTCGCCTCCCCTATCGTTGTCACTTTGTTTTATAGATGTTAGTGGCTACTTGTATTCCGATGGTTAGCAGAGGTCGCGATGATATACTTGAAGTTCCAGCAAACATGTACACTTTGGTGTACGTAAATTTATCAGTTGAACAAGTTCTTCAAAATTCGAAAAGTAGCCACGACAATTCCATAGAAGGAAGGCAACCATGTTGTGCTGTTATGAGTACTATAAAGATGGTCTTATTGAGACTATTGTCTCTATGCATTTAGTGGCAATGTCAGAAAAAAATCGGTTGGGATGGAGAGGTTGAGGCGTGTTCTCTGACGGGAAGAAGCTGTAAATCCAGATAATAAGGAATAATCGTACAACAGTGAAATATAATGGAAAAAAAATTATGTAAATTACAAGATGTCAGGGAAGGTAATAATTATACAGAGGAAGAAAAAGTATATAGTGGATCCCTAATATCGACGCGCAAGACATAAGGTCGGTAAAAGCTTACGCAACAGAAAATAACACAACTGGACCCGAGTGCGTTAGCGGAACAACAAGAGTTCCATCAAGTTATGTGAGATCGTGCCCCACGACAGTGGCGTAGCAAGTATAGCCAAAAAAAAACGATACCGTCACAAGGCCGATGCAACCACGATCCGTTTCCTGTCATCTGAAAACTAATAAACAAAGTTAGAACAAATATGCAGAATAAACTAACAAAAATATTATTAAAGATAAAAGGAAATGAGGGAGTAAAAGCAAAAAGAGACAAAAAGAAAGTCAGTTCACCAGAGATAAAAAAGAATAATCAGAAGAATAGGATTTAAAATATGGGAAGACTGATTCATGTATATCGAGACAGTAAATAGTATTAGGACACGGTTTGTGTGTCACCGGGGTAAAAAAAGAGGAGCTCCCACCTTTATATAGTGATGGGCGTTGGAATTGATAAGGGTTGAGGGAGATCCAAACTATAGAGTTACAGTTAAAAAGGTGTGCGGACTAGGGTTAATAGGATAAAGCAAGTCCTGAATGAGCCATAGCATTAGTCAGAGGGTCCAGATGTGACACAGTCTTCGGAGTCGAATTGAGGAGGGCTGGTGTTGTACGTTGAAGGGAGACTCAATAGGTTTCCAGTAATTTGTGAACCACGAAAGCCAAAAAACTGGATTGCTTTGACATGGCATGGCAGATGAAGGCCATCTAGATAGTGGGGGCATGACTTTCTATTTTTCTGAGTATAAAAAGGCAAGGAAATGCCGAATTTTCCTCCAAGGTATAAGTGTTAAGAATAGTAGCACAGAAGGCCAATTTAGTTGATTTTTCCATATGCACCAACCTCTCTCCAGGTAAATAAGGTGAAGTGCACAGCTAAAGTGCGAGAGAGTAGAAGTGAGGGACCTACAGAGGCAGTACATCTGTTGTCGATTATACCAGTTTCCATTTGGAACTGGGAAGTCCATTTGACCCGGTAGAGATAGTAGAATTCTTTAGGAATGCTGTGTAGGTAGAGTCGAAAGAAGAGTGATGCGGAAGAAAGAGAATTTGCGGAAAAGCGCTGAATAGGGAGAGTAGAGAGAGCTTGAGCAATTCATGACGAGAAGGTTGATGGGTTGACTGGGTTGAGAGATTTCACAGATTGTGTATTATATTGTGGCGACAGAGATTATATAGAATGTCGAATGCATTATTGAGGAAGCACTCGCAAAGAGGGAGAGAGAGAGAGTAGAGAAGAGAACCGTGATAGCGAGGGAGGCTCTTGAGAAACTCTGAAACTTTTTCAGTACACATTTTATTTACATGGGGGAGTCGAAATCAATAGGACAGTTAATGACGGGATGCCATTCTCCAAATGCATTGAGATTTTGAATGGCGTAATCTATTCATTTATCAGGACTACACCTTATATATAAGAACAAACAAACCTGGATGAGAGCCATATTTGGTGAACAATCCTTCGGTTGGTGAAGAAAATATAATTGCTTGGACGGCTTGCCCCAGACGCTAATGCAACCTCTTAGGAAAATTTGTGTTAGTTATAAAGACCCTTTCTGATAACGTTAAAATCTTCCTACAGACGTTATAATATAATTATTATATACTATTATATAATAACTACTATAAAGTATATAGTTAATAAGATACTTAATACTTAATATCAGGTATATTAACTATATTTAGGAGTAAGTAGAAGACAAATTAGAGCGGAAGTGGAGGCTAGTAATAGCAGAATAATATATAGGACAGGACGGGAAATAATAGGTATGAGTTCTAACACCGATTAGACTAAGGGCAAGAGCTACTTCTTAAATTGGTGACTTTTGGACTGAAGCTCATTATAGAGGTAGTATCAAGTAACTTATCAAGTAAGTTCTAATTTATAATTATATATGTTTAATGTTTTAGTAAAGTGCTGATGAAAGGGATTGTAGATTACAGAACTAGAAAACGTCGTCTAAGTATGATACCATATATAAACTTAACAATAAATTGTTGAAAAACCTGTATACCCATCTCGTTTCTTCCTTATAATTTATTTATAATAATTATTTAAATGTTCTAGCTTACGGTTTCGCCAGGAAGCAAAATAATTACTACTATATTATTAAGTCTATAGATTTATATATTAATAATATATTAATATATTATATATATATAATATATCGTCTTCAAGTCTCAATCTTGCAAATCAACTTCTAAGTGATTGTAAGTTTATGCGTATTTGTAATAATAATTAACTCGTATTCCCAAAAAGAAAATTTAAAATTATATTATATATATTCGTACTTCTTATTTCACCACATATATATATCGTTTTTCTTCACTAATAAAATGATTATAGGTTGAAAGCATACTGTAAAGAATATGATACGGCTCATATAATAATATAATAACGTCACGGTAATGTGAATTAACAGAAAAATAATTCGATCATCATTACAGATTCTATAATTTTTATTGAAATCGCTTACGCTCATATTTTAATTAAATTAGCACATGTAACGAGAATATTATAACACCTTTCATATTATAATATATATTATAGTATATTTCATAATAAAACGAATTCTATATATATACCTATAATATATTATATATATATATCTATATATATATATAAGTAATATATTATATATATATATTATATTATAGTATATATATTTATATATATATATTATTATTATATATATATAATATTATATATATAAATATATATATATATAATATATATATATATATAAGATATATATATAATATTAATTATATATATTAACTTTTATATATTTAATTTTTGTTCATTACCGTAGTAAATTCATTTTACCTTATTTCGTCATATTGAAGGCATTTGCATGAGAAAATGTAGCGCTAAGTACATTATTTATAATATATATAATATTATATATTAATATATATATATAATATATTAATATATATATATAAATTTAATATATATATATATATTATAAGATATATATTATATTATATATAATATTATATATTTATATATATATATATAATATTTATATATATAATAATTATATATA
>JABUQX010069077.1:70000-72500 GCA_015478945.1 Trachelipus rathkii
TACTATATATATATATAATATATAATATATAATATATATATATTATATACATATTATATATATAATTAGTGATGGGACGATTAATCGTCATCGTCATCGTCATCGGCAAAAATCGGCATATTTTTTTGAAATCGTCATCGTCATCGTCATCGGCAAATTTCGCCGATTATTTTGCCGATTAATTGAACAAATATTAAGAATTTTGAATATTAAAACTCAATAATAATAATAATAATATTAAAAATTAATAATAATAATAATAATAATAATAATAATAATAATAATAATAATAATAATAATAATAATAATAATAATAATAATAATTTTATATATATATATATATATATATATATTATATATATATATACTATATATATATATATATATATATATATATATATATATATATATATATATATATATATATATATTTTATAATATAATATATATATATATATATATATATATATATATACCATTTTGCTTATGGTATGTATGACATTCCAGTGCCTAATGGTTCGCCTTTCTGTTATGCGTTCAAATCCACACTCATCCTCCAGACAACATATCATATACACATACTTATATCAACACCCCTCTTCTAGACAACATCTTACAGACATCCCTATCCCTTATATCCCTACGTGTAGGGAGAAAAAATTGCCCACATCGTATGTCCTGCGTGTCGTAGAAGGCGACTAAAGGACGGTGGTAGTTAGGTTGGCTGCCTACTACCACTTATCTTTTGCCAGGAATGCTAATGCATGCTCGGAGAAGGTCGTGATCGCAGTAAGCGCTCTTCTATCTTCGGCGAAAATGTATGAATCGTATCTGTATATGAAATTTCAGAGGAATAAATGTTGAGGAGATGAGGAGAGAGGTGATGGATGTATTTAGAAAGTGTGAAATTTGTTTGTGTTGCTTGTGACTGAAAGGAAGATGAAAGGAAACGGTGAAAATGAGTGCGTGGGGCGTGAAATGTGTTTGTGTTGCTGTGGAAAGGACTGAGAGGGGGATAGAAGGATTTGCCAATTCTGATGGTGAGCGAGTTGTGAAGAGAGCTAATGGCTAGATTTTGTGTGTGTGTACTAGAAGTCTAAAGGTTTAAATTTAAGTCTGGAAAAGGTCAAAATTTGGTGGTTGCGAACATAGATCCATCTGAGGGTTAATCGTTGAAAGAGTTACGATTTTCTGGGATTAATCTGAATGTTGTTTTGGATGGGGGGAATAGGAGATTCAGTTCATTTGCCACATATCTGCCCATTCAAGGTTTTTTTTTACAGTTGTCACCACCACTCACGGGCAGAGCCCTATTCAAGGAGGGGGTGTAGCCACTCTCAAACGGTCACCCTCTAGCGGCTCAAATTACGCATATGAGCACAGACGCAGGCTTTAAAGTGAGAGATTAATAATTCAGTACGGAAATTACAGAAGAATGGAAGAGAATCCACAGAAACGAGGTGGTGGAAAGAAGGAAGCACCACAGCAAACTAGGTTGGAGTTACCAATGTCAACACAATACTCGTGCGAAGATACAGCACCTATTGTGCTACGAAGGTGTCGTAAAGGTGGTGGTACGCGAGTGATAAGTTCCCTCGAGCACTTGCCGCTGCGGTACCTATAGGATAGAGATAAAGCACCAACATCGCCTCGCAAAGATAGAGGGTCAAGTGAAATGGAAAGTACAGAACAGTTTATAAGCCTTTTTACCGTTGACTCGACCCTGTCCAAAAGCCAGGTGAAACCAGAGCCCTCCCCCCCAGATATGAGAGCAGTACTCCATACATGGGCGGATGAGACCTTTGTTTAGCGGAGCAACTGAGAAAAGGAATAGGAAAATTCTCACAGTCTAAACGGAAACTTCCAGTTCTTTGAGGCCGCCCTAGCAACTGTTGTGATGTGAGTTTCCAAGACATTTTTTTGTTCATGTTAAGGCCAAGGATGTTTATATTGTCAACAGGAGAGACGACAGAACCGTCGAAAGAGACAGGAAAGTTAGAAGGTATTTTGGAGAAGGAGATTTGTAAAAGTTGGGGTTTTAAAGAATTGAATTTCACAAAAGTTATTTCTATCCATCAGCGAGAATAAAATCGGAAAGATTAAGACGAGAGGCAATTCCAGAAGTAAAAGTGGGAGTAGAATTGATATGAGTTAAAGAATGAAGGGTCGAGTCATCGGAATACGAGTGGATAGAGTTAGAGGTGCAGGTGAGAAGATCATTAATGAAAAGTAGGAATAAAGTAGGAGATAAGACAGAACCCTGAGGAACACCACTATTGACAGAAAAGAAGAAGTCGCCCCATCAACAACAGCCGATATTGAGCGAAAAGAAGGAGGAAAGCTAGATTATAAGTAAGCCAAAGAGAAGGAAGGAAACCCAAAGGAGGGGAGCTTGGAGAGCAGTGACGCGTGCCATATTCGGTCAAATGCTTTGGATATGTCTCCCCGTAGTTCCTAAGAGCGAAAAACCATAAATCGGTTAGATATTAATGTATATCGA
>JABUQX010069078.1:0-36489 GCA_015478945.1 Trachelipus rathkii
ACAATACAATGCCTCATCAATGAAACGCACTCTGTCGTGCCGACGCCGATATACCAGGCCACAACGATTTTTTTCCACAATTAATTCTATTATTACACACATAATACCAACATTCACCTATACTCTATATGCTAGACTACATAACACCTAACCCCATTAATACTTATAATATAATCTTAATCTATATATAATTGTAATGTTTTTTCATGCTACACACACACACACATCACACATACACACATCATTTATTATAATACACACACAACACACACACACAATCAACTACAACATCACTCCTACATCTAACTAAACATATCCACCACACACACACACAACATCATAACTACATCTACTCCATATATATCTATATAATATATAATCATTATATATCTATATATATTATATAATTAATATTATATATACATCTCACATAAGTTCTTCAGAGAAGATGCAATTAATGATAAATGATAGCTTTAAGAAATGAACTGTGAAACTAACCTACAAAGAGAGAGACAGAGTAGAGAGAGAGAGATGTAGAGAGAAAGAGAGAAGATGTAAGAGAGTAAGAGTAAAGAGAGAAGAAGAGAGAGAGGAGAGAGAGAGAAAGATATAAGTGAAGGAGAGAGTAGAGATGAGTAGAGAGAGTAAGATGATAAGAGAGTAAAGAGAGAGATAGTAAGAGAGAGAAGAGTAAGAGAGAGAGAGAAGAGAGAGAGAAGAGAGAAGTAAGAGAGAAAGAATGTAAGAGTAGTGTTTCACCATACCTTATTAAATTGACAGCTATCCTCAATGTGTAAATGAGACCACAAAGGAATATTTTTGGAGACAATAAAATTTTTATTTTCATAACATTCTAAACCCTAAGTAGATTTTTTTAAATAATGTATATGCATATCTATATATTATTTATATAGTCTATTATATCAGAAAACGTAACATAAATTAAATATTATTATTATTATTCATATTATTTATTATTATTATTATTATAATTATTATTATTATTAATTATATTATTTATTAATTAATTTAATTTATTATATATTCAATTATTCTATTATTATTATATTATTAATTTTAGTATTATTAGCAGCAATAGGAATTAACAACAAAATAAAAATTTAAAATATAATTTCTAAAGGTAAAAGAGCAATACAGGTGAAGGTTCGTTTCTGCTCGCATAAGAGCTCCTCAGGTTGTTGACATCCATACATTCGCAACTTAATTTTATTATGCTTAAATCTTTCATTATAAAAAATTATGGTGAGCCTGTTTCAAAAGAGATTGAGTGCACATATCATTCTTACGTATACAATAAATGTATGTTTAAAGATCATGTATATAGCATAATAGGTAAATTGTATAAAGTTTCATTCTACTTGCGTCTTTTATAGAATTGATGTCTATATATATCTATCTACCACCTTATGGAAATGGATTATTATCATTAATTCCTACAATTCTTCTATTTATTCTTCTAGTAAAGAAAATTGACTTGAACTTCGATACCAATAGGACATTAAAAAGGTTGGAGTTTAAATGAAAATTTATCAATTTCATGTTGGTATCTTTTTCTAAAATCCATTTTTTTTCTTTATTGCTCTTTCACTAACAATGTAAATTGTAGTAATGAATTTGTAAGTGAACAATAATAAATAATTATAAGTATATCATATATATTACTATTATCATATATATATATTATATATATATATATATTATATAGATAATATATATATATATATTATAATATATATATATTATATCATATATATATATATCTATTATATATATATATATTATATATATTATATATATTATATATATCTATATATTATATATATAATTATGGGTTTATTTATCTTGCAGAAAAGTGAAGCATCTAAATTTACAGTGCAATTTTGATAAGATGAACATTTCAAAGATGCGAAGTTGTACACATACTTTCACCCATTTATGTAAAGCGAAATATCGAGAAGTATAAATGCCACTTAATAATAATTAATAAAAAGAAAAATAATAAGTAATAAATAATAAAACCAATAAATAAGTAAATATGAGTTATAAATACTCTCGTTGAATATAATAACATCATATTTCTTACCATAATACATTCTATATGAAGATTACGTATTGTCTATTTCTGGGAGCTGAAGAAGAATAAATAATAATTAAAAATAATAATAATTAAACGGATTCACTATGGAAAATAATTTTACGTTTTCTCTTGAGTAAAGTATTATTTATTATTATCATTATTATTATTATTATTATTATTATTATTAATTATTATTATTATTTATTGATTCCTTTTTATTTTATTATTAATCTCTTAATTATTATTATTAATTATTATTATTATTATTATATATTATTATTATTATTAGTATTATTATTATTATTATTATTATTATTATTATTATTATTATTATTAGGCAACGTAAATATTTTTGTATATTCAAAATAGTAGTAGTAGTAGTAGTAGTAGTAGTAGTAGTAGTAGTATAAATAAAAGTAGAATTAGTAGGGTAGCTGTATTATACATTTGGAAGTAAAATGATGTTTCTACCTCGAAACAATCATGTTCCTTATTTCTTAAAATCCTGTTTTTTCCTGTTTCCAATAGGGAAGATAAATTAATAGCAAATTAAAAACTAATAACATAAGGGGTTGTAGAGAATCAAATATATTTGCATAATAATATTCGAAAGTGTGCTTAAAACAAGATGTAAATTATTAACGCAGAAAATGGAAAATATCAAATTTTGTTACACATTAGTGACATAAAGGCAACTGAAAGAGATACACTGATTAAAAATCTTGGACTTGATAAATAATCTGGGATGAATTGCTGTGTAATTTATATAATTTAAAACACCAGTTAAAGTAGAATGTCAAAATGGACGAAGAGATTCTATTAATTAAAATTATTCAATAGTATTTTATTCAAATATTTTGATATGAAATTTATTTTTTGTTTGTCTTTAGAGGAAAGAAGAGGTGTTGCTTTGCATATTAATGCTTTTATGGAAATTGGATGATAAGGAATACCTTAACGTCATCGTTATTGACCAGGTTCGTGGAAGAAGAATTCAAGCAAATTACAAAGAGGTAACGCTCGATGATTGAAGAGGAACAGGTAAATGAAAACAAAATGAAACCACATAATAATATAGGTGCTAAGAAATAATATGAAAATAAGAATAAATTCAAGAAGAACAGTGTGAAAGGAAACCGCAGGTAGTAGTAGGAGTAGTAGTAGTAGTAGTTAGTAGTAGTTAGTAGTAGTAGTAGTAATGTAAGGAAATAATGTGAAAATAAGAATAAATGCAGAAGAACGGTGTAAAAGAGGAAATTCGCAGGAAGAAGAAGAAGAAGAAGAAGAAGAAGAAGAAGAAGAAGAAGAAGAAGAAGAAGAAGAAGAAGAAGAAGAAGAAGAAGAAGAAGAAGAAGAAGAAGAAGAAGAAGAAGAAGAAGGGAGAGAGAAGAGAGAGAGAGGAGAGAAGAGAGAGGAGGAGAAGAAAGGAGAGGAGAGGAGAGAGAGAGAGAGAGAGAGAGAGAGAGAGAGAGAGAGAGAGAGAGAGAAACTACACTGAATGAAAAGAAATCAAAGAAAGGTGGTAAGGGAGGGTAGGCTTCAAAAGAAATTTTACAAGATGAAAGAAAACCAAAAGATCTTAAGAAGAATTGATTGGCAGTGAATTGGTGTCATTTTCGACACTGAATGAGAAAAGAGAGAGAGAGAGAGAGAGAGAGAGAGAGAGAGAGAGAGAGAGAGAGAGAGAGAGAGAGAGAGAGAGAGAGAGAGAGAGAGAGAGAGAGAGTGAACGGATAGAAAGGCGACAGATCTTCCTTTCATTTCTACGGATTGATTCTTGATCTGTCAGGGAAGGGAGACTATCAGTCTCCAACAAAGCCAAAAATAAGCATTAAGCATCAAATTAAAAAAAAATTATTATTTAAATTAAGGTATAAATTATTATTATTAATAAATTATTATTATTATTATTATTATTATTATTATTATTATTATTATTATTATTATTATTATTATTATTATTATTATTATTATTATTATTATTATTATTTTATTAAACATTATTAATGAAATAATAAACATTGATGATAATAATAATAATAATATAATAATATAATAAAATAATAATAATAATAATAATAATAATAATAATAATAATAATAATAATAATAATAATAATAATAATAATAATAATAATAATAATAATAATAATAATAATAATAATAATACGCTGATCAACACTTAATTTTGCTCACTTATATCAAAGAACTAATTTTAGGCAAATTAGTTATGCGGTCTTCAAATTATCATTGATTTATGCTTAAATGGTCAGGTTTAGAACAATCAAGAACGTAACTTTTTTTTTAAAGAAATCTTTTAACAATATGAGGCATATCTTTAACGGGTCGTACAGAGTTGCATGTCTTACCTAGATGGCGGTTCCCTAACCGCCGCTTGGTTCATCCAGTCATCTTTGACCCGTATGTCGTGCCAAATGATCCCTATATCGGTGACGAATTCGTCCTAATGGCTAACAATGCAAGACCACATAAGGCCATATGTGTCACCGAATACATAACAACGGTCCAAATCAGGACATTGAATTGGTCAGCATACAATCCCGACCTAAACCCAATTGAACATGTGTGGGACATGTTGAAACTGTAGTTTGTGACAGCTGCAACCACCGCCAGAAACCCTCCAGGCACTGCGGCAGGTGATGCGTTGCGTATGGGCTCATATTTTCGCGGAGGATATTCAGCACTTCTTTGAGAGCATGCCAATGAGCGGTGGCAATAGACTTATGAGTATACACTGATGCCGCAACATGAGCCCTTAACAGAGATATACGTCCAACATTTGGAGGAAAACGCATCGCAGCGCCCCCCCCTGTCCCTTCTCTTCACCCCACAAGATATTTCTTACTCCTTTCATTTTAAAAATCCCAATTCTTCTTTTCAACTTTGAATTTAATGCCCAAGTTTCACATCCATACAAAACAGTTTGAACAAATACACAATCAAATAAATTCATTTTTATCTTTCAAGATAAATTTTCCTTTTCCCAGAATTCTCTAAGACTATATAATACTGGGATTCAGGCTGGGTTTCTTAATTCTTATATATATTATATATATATATATATATATATATATATATATTATAATTATTAATATATATAATAAAAATAACATCTATATAATATATAAAAAAGTATATATAATATATATCATATATATTTACTAGTATATATATATATATATATATATATATATATAAATAAAAGGAAAATTTTCAAGTTCACAAAAATCCTTCGGCATATTTATTTATTTATCCTATTAGACACATATTTATACAATTTTTGAATTAACCCTTCCGCATACGTAAAGTGCTCAGAATTACAACTTATTATTATTATTATTATTATTATTATTATTATTCATTATTATTATTATTATTATTATTATTTTATTATTATATTATTATTAATTATATTATCTATTATTATTTATTATTATTATTAATTATTATTATTATCTATAGACTATTAAAACAAAACTCCCAATTTTTGTTTGATGTTATATTTGTGCGGAGAGGCATAAATATATTGAGAAAAAACGACAGAAAAAAAAGCGAAAATTCTGGTTCTTAAAGCAGAATTTTCTCTTTTTTTTAACAAAAAAAAATATTTTTTTTATTATATTGTGGTGTGGTTTTGCGGTGGTTTTTAGTTTTTTTAGATGATGAGTTGTGAGAGAGTAGGTTTAGTATGGTGAGAGGTTGGTGTTTTTATTGAGGGAGAGAGTGAGACGAGAGGGAGAGAGAGAGAGAGAGAGAGTCCCACAGTTCTTATTATGCATTTATCAATATACTTTTAACATAAAACTTGCCCTTTTTTCAATTTTTCGTTTAATTAAGTTCTATTTGTGTTGGGTGTTTTTGTAATATAGCTTCGCGGTTCATTATCGCTTATTTCCATTCCAGGTCGGAGGGCGTGAGCCCGACGAACTGTAGGCAGGCCTGAACGCTTGCATTCAGGAGCGAGAGAGATGACGCTCGTTATTATTATGTATTATATTCATTATTATTATTATTATATTATTATATTATTATTATTATTTAAATATGTACATAAAAGTCATTATTTTTATTATTATTATTTTTATTTTTATTTTTTATTTTTATTAGTTATTATTATTGATTATTATTATTATTATTATTATCTATTATTATTATTATTATTATTATTATTATTATTATTATTATTATTATATTATTATTTATTATTATTATTATTATTATTATTATTTTTATTATTATTATTATTTTTTTTATTTTTATTTGTATTTTTATATTTTATTGGATGATTATTTATTATTTTATTATCATTTTTATTAATTTTTTATTTTATTTTATTTTATTATATGTTATTATTCATAATTATTATTATTCATTAATTTATATTATATATTATTATTATTATTATTATATTAATTTATATTATTATTATTATTATTATTATTATTAATTATTTATTTTGTATTTTTATTGTTGATTATTATTTGATATTATTAGCCATTTATTTGTTTTTTAATTTTATTGGGATGATAATTTGTTTCCTAGTTATTTTTATTTTGTATTTTATTATTATTATTATTATTATTATTATTATTATTATGTATTGATTATTATTATTATTATTATTATCATAAGCAGATTTGCAAGAAGAATGAATTTGATAAGTGTTGCACATATTCTAAATATATTATTTTTTATTATTATTAATTATTCATTATTTATTATTTGTATTATGTTAAGCAGATTTTGGAAATTGAATTCCTTCCGATAAGTTTTGGGCAAACACAATTGTAAAGTATGACCATAATAATGGTCATTATTTTTTTCTCCATGGGGAAAACAGAAAACTAATAAAAAGTATAGTTTCAATGATTAAAAGTGAATTCAGAGATACGAATTGGACAACAGTGTGAGTGGTCTTTTGGGTGGGTGATTTTGTCGATGTCTTTTAGGGTTTGTAGGTGTTACCTTAACCTTGGTCCCCAGTAATTATATATTATATATATTATTATATTATATATATATATATATATATATATATATATATAGTATATATTATATAGTTATATATATATAGTATTATATAATTATTATATAATATATATATATAATTATTATATATAAGTATATATATGTAAATAGTATATTATATATATATATATATAGATAACTATATATATATATATAGTATATATAATATATATATATATATATAATATAATAGTTGTGATTGGGTTATCGTTGTTATGGTTTATATTGTATAGTATAGCTAGTTTGCCTGTTTTATGAGTTGTGTGTGGTTAGTCCAGTTGTGGGTTATATTATGGGTTGTGTGTTATGGTTTGTTGGTGGGTTGTTTAGTGGTGTATTTGTTTGTGTGGTGGTTGGTGAGTATGTGTGTGGGTGGTGAGGGGGGGGGTGAGCGTTATGTGTGGATTATAATATACAATTGAGGTCTATTCAATCTAATTTTGTTCATATCAATTAAATTCCCCTCTCTCTCCGCCTTCCTCCCGCCAATGAGGAGAGAGAGAGAGAGAGAGAGAGAGAGAGAGAGAGAGGAGAGAGAGAGAGAGAGAGGAGAGAGAGAGAGAGAGGAGAGAGAGAGAGAGAGAGAGAGAGACGAGAAGAGAGAGAGAGAAATTAATTAATTAATAATTTTGAAGTGCGTCTGTTATTCATATTTCATTAAAAAAGTTTTTCATTAATTAAATATATATATATATATATATATATATATATATATATATATATATATATATATTATATTATTTATATATATAATATATTATATATATATATATATATAATATATATATATATAGAATTTTTGAGTTTTCTTTATCCCGGATGATAAAATTAATGTTTTAAGGGGAAAGATTGAAATTCTTTAGAATTACCTTCAGAATTTGCAGCGAGATATAATATACAAGGGGGATATTTTTAAGAGAATTAAATGGAAAGTAGGGATAATTTTAGCTTTCTCATATTTTGAAAATTAATAGTGTAAATCATATTTTATTAAAATTGACGATAACCTATTTAAGTGATCTTTCCTTTGCTGTCTCTTCAGGGAAAGTTGCAGCCTCTTTAAAGTTTAGAACTTTCCCAAATTTTGCTCGTTGTTCTTATTTGCCAAATAAATAACCATTTTTGACTTTTACATCCTAGTTTTTTGTGTGAATATCAGATTAAATTACAAAAGAACATCAAGTAATAACAAACGGATGTTTAAAGGTTGTGATATACGAAAGGTTTATGTTTGTTTGTCCATTTTGGAATCGAGAATGATCAATGGAGGTGTTGTGCTGGGGGGCTTTGGTTTTCCAATTTCAAGTAGGCAATTTGAGGTGCCGGAGAGGCGTGTAGGTTTTTGTCGTGGGTTGTGCATTAATTTAGATCTATTTGTGTTTATTTTTATATTTATGCGGGATTATGCCGGACTGTAGAAGTCATATCTTTGAAAGCGTGGGTTGTTTAGAGGAAGAAAGCTGCTATAATTGCGACTTTTGTTCTAGTGGGTGTTGGTGGCTCGGTTTCGCTGTTGTATTGTAACTTTTGTTTTTTATTAAAAGGATTTTGTATTGGTCCTTGGGTACCAGCGTGTCGCGCTCATGTTGAATGAAAAGTAAACTAAAAAAAGAAAAAAAAAAAGAACAAAATATAAAAAAGATAAAAAAATAAAAATGGGTCAACAACAACAAGCCAAAAAAAAAAAGAGAGTATGCAAAAATGATCGAATAAAGTAAATTAAATATAAGAGATAAATAAAAAAAAAGAATAAAGAAAATTAGTATAAGAAAAGAAAAAAAAAAAAAAAAAAATCAAAAGCAGAAGAAGACAAGGAATAAATAAAAAAAACGAGATGAATATAAACATATCGGATAAGAAAAAGAGAGATAATGAAGAAAAAGAAACCAGAAAAAATAATTAATATAAAAGAATGAATTAAAGAAAAAACTAAAATAAAAAGATTAATTATGAAATAAAAAAAGAAAAATAAAAAGAAGTGGACTCGTTGACCATCGTGGTTGTCGAAATTCAAAGAAAAACCATAAGAAAAATAAAAAAAAAAAAAAAGAAAAAAAAAAACCTTTCAAGGATTGTTTAATTTATCGACAGACTTCGGTTCAAATTATTTAATCTAGAGCTCCATGAGAGGTTTTTTGAAATGCCGTAATTTTTCTTGAATTTGTTCATTGGGTCGGCTGGCGATCTCTCTCTCTCTTCGGTTCTCGTCCTCTCTCTCTCTGTCGTAATCTCTTGTTCTCGTCATTCTGATTCTCTCTCGTCGCTGTCATCGGCTCGTCCGGTTCTCGCGCGTATGCTTTCGCTCGTGTCTTCTTACTCTTCTTCCATCTCATTCTCTCGTCTGTCTCGTCCCTTGTAAAGGCTCTCCGTCTCGTGTTCTCCTTCTCGTCATTCTTCCAGGTTCTCTCGTCTCTCTCGGGTCGTCCTCTCGTCTCTGTCTCCTCTCTCCGTTTCTATCAGCCTCCGTGCCACATAACTATCTGAAAAAAAGCCACCCTATGTGAGTGTGATAACTATAAGGAAGCATTTAACTATGTCAAAGTGTGCCAGTGTTTGAAGTCTTGCGAATATATAATCAGAATTAACATAATGTGATACGTTATTTTCAGCTGAAAGACCTTACCCGTCACACGTGCACACACAGAAAATTAATTTTGAAAGTATAATTCTACCAAGCCCGTATAGCATATAGCGTATAGCATGGTATAAATGTAATAGATATATGCAATGTTGCCTTTAATTACCTTCAACTGCCGTTACTTAAGATATAAGAAAACAAGATGGAATATATGCGGAATTTAGTATTATATATAAATGCGATATGGATTTATAGATCGTGAACGAGGACTAGGCTCTCTTAGCTGCAGAGGCCACACCTCTCTTCGAAGAGACGGCGAGGGGTAATGCCATCCGGAGACTTCTAGGCGCTTTCCTTTGGCTGGCTTCGCTCAAATGAGATCTACCTGTAAAAGCATCTTTTCCAGATGCACCTCAGTAATCCATAAAAAGTATGGTGATTTAAGACACATTACAAACTCAGCAAATAATAAACATTTATGTTGTTGTACAATATCAAAAACGTGAGTGAATAATCTCATGGAACTTGCACATGTAAAAGCAAAATGTAAAAAAAACCATTATTTTTTATCACCAACACTCAAAAAGAAATTTTTGCTGTTTTTTTTACCTCACTATTAAAATATTTTACTCTCTATTTGTATATCATCTGCACAGGTCTTTGAGTTTTTGTTTACAACTGTTTGACATGAAAGCCGCTTTCTCAGCTTTTGCATTATTGATAGCTTACGAACACGATAGTGAAATGCTCCGGTTTTGTGCGTCTTAGTGTGTATGTCTACAATTTGCGCGAAATTTAGAAAAAGCCTCACTTCAAGAGCGTAAGGCCATCTTCCTACAATTTCGTAAGGGTTTGTGGGAAGATTATGCCCCAGCTCCGACGACAGCTATAGGGTGCCGCAACCGATTATGACCTCGCCTTACACTGATAAGAGAGACTTAAACAACAAAGATGACTGCTTCAAAGTTGGTCAGAGTTCGTTCTCTCTCTGATGGCAATGATTATGATTCAATGAGAGCATCGCCTATCATGTGATCGTTAGGTGCGTTAGGCATCTTACTCTCTCTCTCTCCATTCTTCTTCAATCTATCTCACAATCTCTCTCATACTCTCTCTCTTCAATACTAACCTGCTCTCTCTTTGCTCTCATGCACCCTCCTTTACTCTCTATCTAACTCTCATAAACCATTTGTTATAAGTTTATTATGATTTATGTCCAATACACCACGTGGTCCATTTACAACACTGATTCTAGATGTTATAAACAACGTTTACGTTTATGCACGAAAATTCGTGACCTACAACTGGTATTGAGCATTTCTTTACTCTTGAGCGATTATAAAGCTCACAAAGACAACAACGATAATAAGTCGCATCGCTTGATACACCTGAATTGGATCTACTTACCGTGAATATTTATTGATTAATATTTATTTTACACTTAAATTCACAACACATGAATTAACTTTTATAATTTACAATTTTCAATAAATATATGCACCTGGTGAAGATTCAACTTAATATCATCTTTATCTGTCTCTAGAATAAATAGTTATTTAATAGTCATATTATTAATTTTTGTTTTGAGTATCGATTTTAATCACTTTAATTTTTATTTCTCGGAACACTACGTTAGTTTACCGCAACAGAAGGAATATGACGATTCATTCTCCTAAGGTCCCTTTCCTGTCATAGCTATTGTGAGTTGTGATGTCTCATCACAGCCATGTATGTTATTGAAGTAACAACCACTGTTCATAGACTTTTCCTCCTTAAACAATAGAGAAAAGTTTATCATTAGACTGTTATCAATCGACTCTTATAACGTTCCATTTATTACCTCCTTGGATTTTTATTCATAGTGATTGTATGCATTATTTGCCTGTGAATACAAAATTGTTTTTTCAAAGGAAGTACAAACAATATTATTAATATAAGTTTATTATATATTAAATTATTAATACCTAATATAATATATATATCTAATATATACTATATATATATATTTATTATATAATTTATATTATATTTTATAATATATTTATGTATATTTATAATTAATATAATTATATATATATATATTTATATATTTTCACCTGGTCAGGTCTTTGGCTAGAAAGCCTGAACACTAAGCAACCTCTTGTAAGTGCAATCCCTATATAAGTCGTACAGCGCTTGATCACTACTTTATTCATGAATAAATTACCAGGATGATGCGGCTCACTATCTCCTGGTCACAATCATCTAACTCGCCTCATGCGAGCCGCGTATATGCTGCCGACACACTGTTCCGGGTTGGCCTCTAGTCACCATTAGTCAGTGAGAACTCGTCCATATATGAACCGTACCAACTCGAACACTCAATATTCTTCCGAATGCTATTTCTATCACTATTGCGCAGTGGTATCTTATAATATATGATATATATAATAATATTATAATTATAATTAATCCAATATAATTTTTTATTACCTCTTATCTCATATATTCGCGATAACAAACTACTATAATATAATTAATCATATATATGATTTATTTATTACTAATTTATATATTATATTAATATAATATTATATATATATTATAATTATTTCATATATATTAATAATATAATAATATACATTATAATTATTTTTACTAGTCGGCAATCTCTTTTATATTATATTTACATATTATATATATATTACTAATCTATACTAATATATATAGTTATAATATAAATCATACATACTATATATTATTATATGTTCATTATATCAAATTACTTATGTGATGACCTTATATATGTACCATTGTATTGTTTTGCTTGTGTTTCTCTATACTGGTAAGGCAAGTATGTTGCAACCTCGAGCCTTTAACCATCAGAGCTGAATTAATATATATATTAATATTACATATAGTATACTATTATATATATTATTTTTTAGATTAATAATAAATTTGATATATTGTTGATAAATATATATGTAATTTAATATTACGAATACGTTTTATGTGTGTGTGGGTAATTGTATATTAATAGTATCATATATGATATAATATATATTATAGTATATATATTATATATATATATAATTATATATAATTTATATACATATATACTTATAATAATATATATATTATCATATTATAACTATTATTAGAATTATATTATATATTTGTTTCTATAATTAGATGTTATAATATATATATTATATATTTATATATAGTGTGTGTGTGTGTGTAGTGCTGTGTGTATGTGTGTGTGATGTATGTGCATGTAGGGTGTGTGTGTGGTCAATTGTGCGTCTGTAGTTAGGCTGTCTTTGCGCAAGTAATTGTTTCTCACTCTAAGCAGAATATCTTGTTAATATTATGTAATTATTCATTACTTTTTGTAATAATTAGTACATCTCTACTAAGTATTTTTATTATTTTTATTCGAATAATTAATTTTGTTCAATTTTCATATATTTCGATTCTCATTGTTATTCATATATTATCGTATTTTTATTTTGGTACATAATATTTTCGTTCACTTGAAAATTTTATTTTGACACGTTAAATATTTTACTTAACTATTACCGCAAAAATTTGTGGATACTTCTTATCCAATCTCGAGAAATAAGTTAAAAAATAACAAAACATTGAAAGTTCGTTTTAACTATGTTTCATATGTTACTGCTAGAACTAATACACAGTAAACATTAAATAAAAATTAAGCAATGAATATATTTTCTTTCTTTTAAGTACATTTATCTTATACATACATACATACTCTACATAAAAAGATCATACATACATACTTACATAATACATACATAATAAATATACATACATACATACATACATACATACATACATACATACATACAATACAGAGGTAAAATATTTTTAATTTAGTAAAAATAGATTAAACTGTATATAAAACTATTTATTATATTATAATATATATTATTAATTATATACTATAAAATAGTTATACTTAGAATAATATATATTTCCGGTCTCTTGCATAGTTTAATTAAGTATGTAATTAACCTAATTAAGTAAGTTAGCTTATAAAAGTTTGGTCATACTTCGTATAAGTCTATTTTTTTTTATTATAATATACTCGTATTATTTACCTATATCTACTAAATTATTATTAATATATTATATATTATCTATATCTCTCTCTCTAATTAGCTTACTATTATATTATATATATTTATAATATGTATAATATATTAATATATATATATAATCGATATCTAAACAAGATATCTTAGGTATAATCGATATACTTATAATAGTTATTTATTAAGTTATTTATTTTACATCAGTTTTGAATATAATTATATTAGAATGTGAATATATAATTATATATATGTTAATATTAGTATATATATACTAATATTTAGTTACTACATTTTTTATATTGATACTATTATTAATATATTAATATTATATTATGATTATTACTATATATACTATACTTATATATATATATCACCTTAATAATTTATTATCTTAGTGTTTCATAATATGATATATATATATAAAGTATATTATCTATATAATACTATATTATAATATACATTTATAGTACTTATATTATTGAATAATCACGAATTATATTAATACTTATCATAAGCTACATTCATGATTAACCTTACTACATTATTTAAGATTATTTATTGTTATTATAATATAGTATTTATATATATTAATCGCTCTATATATATAAAATATACTAATCTATCTATTAATTTCAGTAACATTTTTATACTAGTTATTAATTATATTATTTAGTAATATTATATTAATATATAGTTTGCTATTATAATATATATATACTATAGAGATATGATTATATATATAGAAGTTAATATCCTCTTTAATATATTAATCTACATACTAATTTCAACTTATCAGTGAAACAGTACATATATATTATATAATATAATATATCTATATAATATATTTATATTATAATATATATAATACTTAATATACTAAATGATAATAAATATAACTCTATTATATCTATATATTTGAATTAATTTACTTATCTTAATATCAATAAAATCATTAATTTATACATAAGGTGAGCTATATATGAAATTATAGAAATGTTCAAGGCGATCTCACCGTAATATTATTATCAGTTGTATATCTATACTAGATAGGTATCAAGTTCAATTCTTAAATATATGATTTGAACTTACTAATACTATAATAGTTATTAATTACTTATCACATTATTATTATTTTAAATTCTAAATTAAATGTAATATATAATAACGAAGTATAATATGTGATTAATATTCTCCGTTGTTTTGTATTTTTAGCAGGTATGGAAGAAGTGCTCATAGGCTGTTGCCATCTTGGGGTAAGGGTTGACAGATACGTGTCTGGCGTAACGTTACGCAGCTTCAGGATTTGGTATTGTATGTTTTAGGGGTAAATTAGTGTGTGCTGTGTTGAGTGTGGTAGTATAGACTTTCTTTTTTTTTAGGATGGTGTATATTTCTTTGGTTTTCTAATTTAGCATATAATAAGGAGAGGACTTCACTGTCTACAGAAGGACATTAAGGATACAGAGCCTGAAAATTAAAGGGGTACATAGCAGGCAGTTTTCTAACATTAATAGTCATGATTGGTAGATTTTTGATTATATTATTATGTTTATTATAATTAATTTATATATTTATTTACTTATTATCTTTATTTTATTATGTATTTGTGATTTATGATTAATTATAATTATTTTATTAAATTTATTAATATATATTGGGAATTTTATTTAAATATCTTTATAGTATTTAGGTACGTATGTATTAATTTATTGTCACTTATAAACTTTTTATTTTATATTAATTTATTTATGTAGTAATTATTTAATTATTTTGCAATGTACACATAATATGAGACAGAATTGATTAATATATATTTAATACCTAGTATAATAGATTATTCCCTACTATGATATGCTCTCTATCGCAAAGCGCTTAAGCGCGCAACTTCTGGTCTGTTATAGACGTTTAGTTAAGTAAGAATAGCTTAACCAATTACAAAATGACTAAAAATATATCTCCATTTAGTACACTATATGATCTTCACGCACCACAGATTTTCTTTCAAAAAAGGTTTTCTTCCTAATTTCACTTTAAACCGTGAAAATAAACAGGAGAATAATGACCTTGATAATAGTATCTCGCTCGCTCTAAGAAAATATCCCACGCTTACGTATACAGTTATCGCAACGTTCAACTAGTCATCCAAGGATATTTATACTCTACTACGTTGCTCATTATATCTAGTAGATTATCATATACTTTATGACTTTTATGATGGCTTATAATACTGCGTCTTATTAACCTAAACTTTTAAGTTAACTATATGATATATATATCATATAGTATCGCTATAGTATACTTACGACTATTACACGTGATCGCCTCTGCGGCCCGATAAGGCGATTTCAGCGGCCCGTGCGCTGCCCCCCTCTTGGTTTGTAGGAGTGTTATAAAGGTAAATCCGATAAGAAGATATCTTACCGACGCTAGACCACCATATCCATCTACAATTTTCAAATACTTGCTTGAGCCCTACCCCACAACTGTAATGCCCTTTCACATCAAACTATTTTCCCGTCCCTAGTACTTGTACACTCTCATTCAGACGCTTCGTTGCATAAGTTTGCTTAAGAGCCTTAACACATTTAACAAAGCACAGAACATTATTTAGTATGTAAGAATTTCTCAAAGTTTGGAAGATTTTATTATTTTATTAAATAAGTGTGGTGTATCACAATCTAACAATATTATTTGTATGGTGCATGTTATAGTCTTCCTTTAATTTCTATTAGTAACTTATTGAAGTTCAGTGATACATAAATATATTTCACATTGACAGTTTGAAGTATTTTATGTAGCGTCTCTCCCACATTTTCCTGTCATTGACGAGACATTTTGGTAGCATCATATTTGGGTACAATGTGGATGGATGTCGATTATAGTTAGACAATGATAGCAGTGCTGAGGGCATAGATTTTCGGATTGTCACTAGTAAAAAAGCTCGATGTTTATCGTTGATAAAAGACCGGACGTGTTGAACAAAGCATGGGTTTCTTCAATCTGGTGACGACGGAGTTGCCCAATCATGTGTTGCACAGGAATTTTATGTACGTACATCAATTGTCCGAGACGTTCAGAAGAGAGAAGAGCCGGTTGGCGTAGAATCTCTTATTTGGGTCATTACTTTTCGCTTATCCAAGATAACTGATTTTATCAGCACGACAGTGAATGTAATGTATATAGGGAAGAATGATTTTAACATGTTGCTGAGCAGGAAATAGAGGAAGGATAATAAACATGTATTTTAGTAGATGGAGAGGAGGACGAAATGGAATAAAACTAGAGTGGCTTAGTGGCGGATTTGTAAAAAGAGTGATGGTTTGTCTTTTTTATAAGGCCTTATGGATAATATGAGAAAGTTAGGAATAATTAGGGTTTTACCTCTATTTTTATATACACTGGGGATATGAGTAAGAAAATCAAGTCAGACTTGAAGAATAGGATGGAGAGAGCATCTAGCGTGACTAAAGCAAGTCAGGACACGAATGGAGTGAAAGAGTACCAATTTTTGTGATTAAAGGTTATGTGCAGGTAAACCGATTTGGATGTATTGCATCAAGGATGGCAAAGGTTTTTCTGTTAGATGTGTGAATTGTATAATAGTTGGAGGTAGACCTAAGACATGAGAGTCATTTGAATAGCCTAAGGTGTTGTTTTATGGAGTGTCGATGTGAAAACTAGATGGCAAGTCGTGCAAAGTGTGGATCGATATTATAAGATTAAGTGATGGACTCACAGTAGGTGGGAAGTTGAGGGCGGAGACGCAAGATTACTCAACCACTTGGATTTACATACGGAACTGAAAGATAGATTGTTGACGTGAAGAATGTAGGTGCCCCTATTCTATGGTAGTTCCTATGATAGATTTGCTCAAAGTTCGAGGAAAGAGAGGAGCCTCATCTAAATTATTCTCGCCTCGTCTCCATCGCTCCTAATCATTAATAAATCACAATTATTTTTTGTTCTTACTTAAACCTTCATTTAATAACAACTATAAATTTGTTATGTATGTGTACAAAATTTAGCAACTATTAATGGAATTACAGTTAAAGAAACTCCCGTATTGCATGATTGATATTCTTTTTGATATTCCCTTAATATGATAATTAATTCACAATTTAACATTTTACGCCTGAGTTTATATATACTATATAAAATTTAACTTGATAAGTGGTAAAAATCAAATAAATCGTTTATACAAACACCCACAATTTAAAGTAAAAAAATTCAAAATGCTTCCCCAAAATTTATACATTTAGTTTACACTTAATTAAAATGATAATTTTCTGCTATTTTGGATTGTTACAAATATTTTATACGTCTTTAAACCATCAGAATATCTGAAAGAGGTTCCTAGGTATATAGGACGAAAGCTTGGTGTATAATGATATTAAGTTTTACAAACTTTTAAATATTAAGAAATATTATATACTTTAGCTCGTAGAAAGCTGTTTCCATCCTTGGCAAAGGCGACAAATCAAGGCTCCATTTATAGCCTTATATAAATTTTATTTGTTAACTAGCCATTATACGATCTTCTTGATGACTCTCTCATTCTCTATTGTCTCTCTCATTCTCTGCTCTCAATTCTCTCGTACAGTAGTCCATTAAACTACATATCATATCGATCATATATACATAATACTTATTATGACAACCATTAATCCTCTATAAAGGAAGAATAACCGTAGATTTATTATATGTATCTAAATGCATATATAATATAATATATATATATTATATACTATTGGTTTTGATGAGAAGAAAGTACCTACTACGAGACTGCCCCATATATTATACTACTATATACTATATATTAACATTATGTTAATACTTATAATACCTATATACTATTATATCATTTTATATCTAATATACTATGTAAGATATTCATAGTCAGTTACACTACTTAATTATAGAATTTACTCCATAGAATGCATAAGAATACCTATACTACTATAAACCATATATAATTAAATATATAATATATATATATTATCTTAATAATTATATTAGTTGAAAAGTTTCATATATCATTGTGTTATATTTTCTTTCACTATCTCTCTAGAGTTTCTATCTATATATTAATTCTTGCATTAATTCACTAATACGAAAGTGATTATTATGGTCCTATAAAATAATATAAATTACGAAATATATTTTGTGAATTTCATGATATAGCTATATATATATTATTTACCTATTAACTATATATTATAATATATACATCATATATTAATCTATCTTATATGAATCCATATAGTATATCCTAAGATTATATATTATACCATATATCTTATATACTAAATATTATAACATATATATATATAATATACTAATATTATCTCTTTCTCTTATTGTGTAATTATAATATTAATAGTTTCTTTATTTTCTTTCAAAACATTTTAAAAAGTTATTTGTCCAAAAATGAAAATGTTCCAATTTTTTGCTGCAAATCGAAATATTTATCTATACAATCTATGGCGATTTTTTTAAGCTACCTATTCATTTGTCTTTATATCCAAGAGATGAGGCCATATTTACAACGATTTAATAAGCCTATGACTGTAAATAGTTGTCTGAACTTCTCTCTAGTACTATTTTAAAAATATAAATTGAAGTGTTTACACAGTAAAAGAGTATGCTGAATAAATGTTGATTTGTGAGTGTATAACTAAGAGAAAAGCTATTTTATATAACAGATTGTCTCTTTAAATCTCCGGGAAGGTATGTTGTTCGACTTTACGTAGGCTTTTATTTACCTCAAAAAATTTATAAATTTGATATTTACGAAGTAAGATTTGGATAAAGTGTAAATGCGATGAACACTGATTGTCATCATAGTATACACGATTGATGGGATGGAATATAGCACACATTAGGTGTCTCATGGCTAAATAAATATTTCAATTCTACAGGAAAAATAGGTTTAAAAATGTCTGCTATTTTAAAATAAGTTGACCATACATAACATATATTAATAATATTTATATATATATATATATATATATATATATTAATTTATTATAATTATAATAGTATATATATATTTGGTATATATATTAATTTATAAATAGTTATTATCAATATTATATTAATATATACTCCATTATTATAATATTATATAATATTATAATTAATATAACTCAATTATAATATGTTGATTCGTAATAATCTGCATAATAGCCGTTAGGGCACCTTAAACTGTGGAGGGCTCCCAAATAGGTCCTTTTTTATTGCTATAGGGCCCTACTTGGGGAATCCATTAATCACACTATTTCGGAAATATGGTCGTTACTTGGCAACGTGAGGCGCCTCAACAAAATAAGCCAGTAGTAAGGGCCCTACCTTGGGCGACGTCCGCTTAATATAGTATAGCCTAATGGGTAGGATAAGTTTGTTGTTTAATATAGATTTACAGAATTAATATATATATTGGCTGTCCAGACCCACCCCCAAGGTATCCGCCCGTGCCGCCGAGATGCGAGTGATGGGGGTATCCCCCAGGAGCACGAGACCAAATACCGTTAGCGACAGATGAAGAACTCGCATAATTATATATCTAATCATAAATAGTAGTATTATATATATATACTATAATTATATATATATATATATTATTATTATATATTATGATATATATTATAATATATAATATAATATATGATATCGATTATATCGATATATCCCATACTTCGATATATCGATATGTATCGATATATCGAATTATCAAAGACTTCAGACGAAAGGTTTAACTTGATACCTAATAAATATATATTATAATATAATATATGATATATATATTATAATTTATAATATCTTACTATATCTACTATATATATAACTATAATATATATATATATAATATATATCATATATATATATATATATTAATACATAAATTATAATTTCAACATTTCTTTATAAAATTCATTAATTTTTATTATTAATTAAATAAAAAATATAAAGTAAATATTTAATGAGTGATATGTTAATAATATAAAAAGTTTCCATATTATATAAAAATGTATTAAAATATTATAATAATTTTTATAAAATGATAATGTAATAATTTAGTAATGTATATTATAATATATAAAATTATTATTAAAATATAATTCTTTATATTTATTAAATAAGTACAATATATATATTAAATTCTTGTAGAAGCAAATGTAGATTTTGTTGAGTTGCCAAAATTTTAATAGACGTTTCTCTGCATTGTCATGGGTGTTTGTTGTAGGTTTGCTTTTTTGTTTTACTTATCGATTCGCCGATCCGCCTTCGAACCGGCACCGGCACCGGTTAACTACCGTGCATGTTAATATAATAAATACTAATAATTCAAAAAGTAAATCAATTAAAAAATTAAATAAAATAATTCAAAATTACACATGCCAGCAAATTATAATTTTAAAATTTAAAAAAAAAAATTTAAAAAACAATTTTTAACAATAATAAACAAATATTAAAAATAAATTTACCAAAAAATAAACAATACAAATTACGACTGCGACATTAAAAGAGTATCATCAATCCAAGATGGCCGCCATGACATCTTCCTTCCATACTTAAATACAAAAACAAACGAATTTTTTTTTTCGTTTTCTTATGTAAAACAGTTATGTGGGATTATGTAAACTTTGGTAAATATTTGCTCGGCATATGGTCGTCCTGAAGCATTCTATTTCCTTCGAGTTTCTTTCGTATATATGTTTGATAGCCAGACAATTTAATGTATGCTATATAAATAAAAGGAAAGGATATATATATAGTATTATTACTATATATTTACTATATATATATAGATATACGATATATATATATAGTATGATAGGTAATATATATATTACAATTATATATATTATATACTATATATAATATAATTAATTATATCTCATATTTATATATGTATATATATCATTTATGTGTAATATATATATATATCAATATATAATATATACTAAGTCTATATATATATTACTATATATATATACATATTAATATATATTAATTATATATATATATATATATTATAAATATATATATTATATAATATATATATTTATATATTATTTATATATTAATATATATATATATTATATATTTATCTAGTATTATATAATTATATATTAGTATATTTTATATATATACTTATATTATTATACTATATCTATATATATTATTGATACTATATCTTATCATAGTATTAAAACTATATAATATATTATATATAATAGTATATATTATATATATTATATATTTATATATATATATTATTTATCATATATATAGTATATATTAATTATCATATATTATTATTTTATATATATATTTATAATATATATATATTATATATATATATATTATATAGTGTGATTAGTATATATATTTTTATATATATAACTATAATACTATTTTAAAATAATGTCATAAATACAATATGAGAGAGAAGACAGAAGGAGAGCAGGACATGAGACGAGAGGGACGAGAGAGAGAGGAGAGAGACGAGTGAGGAGAGAGATGGAACGAAGAAAAAGAAGAGATGGTGACAAAGAAGGAGAAGAGACGAGAGAATATGTTCTAGACATAGAGGCAGAGCCTCATTTTATCCATTTTATTCTTGCTTAATTCCCAGCAACGTGTTGCCAGATTGACTCTTGTACGGTGGTTCTTGACTGTTGTCGTTTTCTCTCATGTGTGGGAGGCCAGCCATATCTGGCCTCAACGGACTCTTTCATCTTGGCTCATGGACAAAATTCACTACTTAAAAAACGACTTATAAATAGATATCTAGTTTTATGTTATATTTTATTATATATCAGTTATTATATAAAAAATGTGTTTGTGTGCAATTTTACTCACCACTGATCGTTCGTGCTGGGATCCTGGATCTTTGAACGCAGGCAAGCGCTAGTGTCCGGATGGGCATTCATCCTCGTGTTTTGAGGAGTGTGCTCCAGCTAGCGCCTTCCTCGGGTTTTTTAACTAATGCTATGTGCTTAATTATTAATTATTTTTCCTCAGTGCTGGAAGCGCGAGAATGTTCTACCGATCCCGAAAAAAGGTTGCAGCTCTGATTCTTTCGAACTATGCCCGTCGATAGCCTCAATATTCTATCTCTCTCTCAACTTCTTGCTTAACCCTCATTCATCTCCTGGACATCATCTGGCAGTTCATTCCCTTCTTTCTGATCATCAGTATGGTCAACTGGTGACATACTTTAACTGGTGACATACTATCCTATTCTAACTGATTTATGGTCTTCTGCCCTTAGGCATTATTGGGAGGTGTGCGCTGTGACATATCCAAAGCTTTGACGGGGTATGACCGCGTCATAGCTCTCTAAGCTCCCTTCCTTATAGTTTTTCCCCCTTCTCTTTGTTTACTCTTCCTAGATTTTTTCTCTGATCGCTCCATATCACACTTGTTGATGGAGCGTCCTGTTTGATCTCCTACTTATATTCTTACTTTCTATCAACGATATCCTCGCTGTACTGCAACTCTTTTCACTTCTTTATGCCCGATGACGTCACTCTCGCATTCTTCTACGCATTTCCAAATTCTGCTTCCCTCTTTGCTCTCGAGTTTCCCTGTCTTCATTTCGCTTTTATTCTTGCCGATCTATGGGATGATTCCTGGTGGGCGCTTACCGCAGCTTGATAAATTCCTCTTTAAAAAACTCACTTCTCTCACATTCTCCCTTCAAAACCGACCTCCGTCAACTTTCTATTCCTTCGACGGCTCTAACGTCTCTGCTGTGAATAACATCAGTCTGAATTTTTTTAACATAAACTCTCCCTCTGTTAATTTCAGTCGGTTGCTAATGTGTCCTCACAGAAGTTTCCAGTTACTCTTAAAGTTATGAGAATTTTTTCCTCTGCACAGCTTTACTCCATTATATAAGGGCCTTTTCGCCCTGCATGGATACTGTTTTCACATTTGGAGGGGGCTCCGGTTCCACTCCTTCTAATGGATTAGGGTTGAGTCTAGCTAAGAGGTTATAGAAGTTTCCCACTACTTTCAACATCTCTGACCCTCGTTCTCTTTGCGAGCGTACTGTTGGGATCTCTTTTCTATAGATACATCAGCGGCAGTAGATTTTCGCGGGAGTTGACCTCTCGCATTTCCACCACCCTGGCGTTCGCCCACGAAGCACAGAGGTGGCCGGCTTCCGCATGAATTTTCGGGTGCAGTATTGAGAACCCCAAGGATTGTTCATTGTGGGCCTCTTTCTTTCCAGCTACTTATTCTGTCCCCTAGCCTTCTTCTGTTTTCAACTATATTTAATTCTTTCTATCTTTAAAAGCCCACGTTTGGCGGCTTCAACCTGAGAAATTTGTGTTTGGCTTGGGATTGCGATGGTCTTCAATGTTTTTCTTTTCGCCCCTCCTTTGAATAAGGCCTATCTTTGAATATTGATGAACTATAAAAAAAAAAAAATTGCCTAGAAAACCTCAAGAAGCCAACACCCACACTCACATATATATATATATAATAATATATATATATAATATATATTATAGTATATATATATAGTTCTATATATTATATTATATATTAATATTATATATATATATTATATATATATATTAGTATATATTATATAATATATATAATATGGTGAAACTAAAGAATTTACCCGCATCATATCTCGAAAACTGAAGATAGTACAAAGGGAAAACTGCATACATCTATGGAATCAAGCGTATGAGAATTTGTATGGAAAATGAAAAAAAAATTTTTTACATTTTTTTTTTATTTTGTTTATATCTCCAGACTAGATAGGTGAGGAGAACTAATACACTATTTAGTCAGCGTATGAAATTTGTATGGAAAAAATTGATTTTTTTTTTTAACTAAAGGAGATACCCCAGGTAAACCGCAAAGATGGGCAGGAGTCCGGGGGCTCTCGGCCTCCCGGCGGACGGCGGGGGGGGACTTCGCTCCCCCCTCTGTCCCACCGTCGGCTCGAGCCCCCTAAAAAATTCCAAATGCTCCATTCCCAATATTTTATCTTGTATTCCTTTTCATGTGGATCTCATATAACAGATTCGACACCACTTGCATCCATATATGTTATTTAGTTTTCTTGTACCTATACCTTTTGATAGTTTTGGAATATTAAAAAAAAATAAAATAAAAATTTTTTTTTTTTTTTTTCATTTCGCGACAATTCATACGCTATTCCATATATGTTATCAGTGTTCTTGTACCTATCTCTAGCTTAGTTTTCGAGATATGATGCGCGTAACTTCTTATATATATGGGCCTATATACATATATATATATATGTATGTATAACCGGTATTATATAAGTTGCATAATCATCATCATATATACCACACTTTATACATTTTATCCTCTTTAGTGGAATGCCGCTTACCATTTCTCTCACCATGCGGTTGACTAAGGCCTCTGTAGTGGTGTAGCTCGTGCGGTCAGTGATTGATTCGCTTCGCCACTCCTCCGGTCCATATCTCTTGCGATACTCTGATTGTGGATTTAGATATGAATGAGTATGCACCATGAGAACGGTTAGTACCCTTATAAGTATATATATTAATTAAGTTAAATACAACAGATAAAGAATATAGTAAATTAACAAAGGAATTATAAATTCAGCGATAAGAAAGATTTTCAAGCTCCCCGTGCTCTGAATATAAATCTTCCTTCACTTTACATAGAATTACTAAGGTCTTGATGCCACCGGAATTTTTATCCAGAACTCCTCAACCGCCATTCGACCACCGCATCTATAGTGAATACTAGCTGTCGACTCTCGAAGGGATGCCACTGATATGTACGTCTATCGCCTCGATTTGCACCGAACGATCCTTCAGCTGCTAAAACAGTCAACATAAGGACAACAGAACTCGATATTTTTCTCGTCCATCGACTTTGTTACTTAGTATTAGACTGATCTCTCGTATATACATATGATGGTTTTTGTATATTATTTAGGCTTATTAATTTTAATGACTTTTCATGTTTTTGAAAGTCTTTTAGAAGATAAGATATATATTTATTTAATAATTGGTTCTCTAAGCTTTACCCCTAAATAAGCTCTCATATGAAGAGTTTGCCAAAGTCGTCACCCAGTTGAATGAACTGGTCAATCAATATCCTCAGCTAAGCCTAAAAAACGACACAGATCCTCTCTCTATCTCTCTCTCTGCATCCATACTCTCCTTCTCTCTCTCTCTCTCCTCTCTCTCTACTTTCCTTCCATTCTCTCTTCATTTCTTCGTCTCTCTCTTTCAATATGAATTCAAGAATAAAAAATAGTTAGGAGTTCGTATTATTTTTTAACTTAATTTCATAAAAAAATAGAAACTTTTTTAATTTAATTTGTTTTGTTTCATTTTGTTCTTTTATAAATATCAATAATATGTTTTTTAAACTAAAAAAAACTTTTCTATCATTTTGAGGATTTCTAACGTTTAAAAAAATTCGCTAATTTTTACCATACCTTACAGCAATACAATTCAGTAATCGGTAATTGAATGCTGGTTAATTCAGCACATTCATCAGCATAATAACTGACAATACCCTCCCCTGATCTATTGATCCTATTTTGATCTATCTTCGAATTACCCAGACTCATTTTTTTTACATAACATTTGAGTACAATAATTTTTGTATCTATTTTTTGTTGTTGCTTACTCACTATTATGACTTTGATTTACTAAAAAATTATATTCTTTTATGTTTATAACGGTCTACAATAAAAGACAATTAGGTCGCACTTTTTACTATTCTGTGTACCTAAGGTAAAGCCTTGTAGTAATATATCAATCGCACGTAAATCCAGTACAATCACATACTATGTCCATTCCTGACTCCATATCGTATATCAATTGATACATTAATTGTGATCAATTTAGGCATATTTACTACAGACCCTATCATTTTAATTGATATACTCTATTGATTCATTATTAAAAATGAAAACATATTATAGTGCGAATTGTGCAGCTTATGAGAAATATTTTATTCTGTATTTGGTTATCTACCATATAATTCATCCTAGACACTAATGGGTGCTAATGTTTGCTTCGAGCCAACACTTACTCGAGATATATTTTTAATTCTTTTTATGTTCATTATAACTTAATATCAATGTGCTTAAATTTTTTACATACCCGTAAGCAGTTAATCAGTACAATCGAGTAACGCGGGATTTATACATACGAAACTACTCAATAATCAAACTGCCTATTTCAGCCTAGCGCCTTCTCTATATTTCACCTTTTTCCATGAGCTTATGTGACTCTATTATGATCTAGTTGATATAATTTTAACTAGTTGATCTGTTAATAGTGTTAGAATTGATGGTGAAATATTTTGAGAGTTAGAGCAAATTAATTAATAGTAGACGTATGAAATGGTATGCTGCGAAGCTACGTTGCACTTTGTTAGCACGCTATTTGTTCATTAAATATTTGCGACAAACTCAATTTCTCTCCCATAAATAATAATTCTATTAATGAACAAAATTGTATTTGCTTTTTGTTTGTCAATTCACCGTTTAAATCTTGAGGTCTTTTTATGTCAAGCATCACGAATATTGTAAAATGCCCTGACGAGTAAAATTGTAATTTGAACATGGTAACCAAAGTTGCGAAATTTAACTTTCATGAAAATATACGTAGATTGGGAATGTGGAAATGGACTAATTATCATTATCAATGCTTTTATATAAGGTTGAGTACTTCCTATCTTCTTCCTAAGTTATGAAAGGCCTAGGCTGACTCATGAAAATATGTATATTGGGAATGTGGAATGGGACTAATTATTTATCAACGCTTTTATATAAGGTTGAGTAGTATTTATTTTAGCCCTACGGAAGGTTAGGTCTAGGTTTTACATGAGATTGCGTGCTTTTATCTTCGTCCTAAGTTAGGTTAGGCCTAGGTTGACTTTCATGAAAATATGCATAATTGGAATGCTGAATCGGTCTAATAATTATTATTATTATCAACGCTTTTATAAACATTCAAGATCACTTACAAAAACATCCAACAATCATTTACAACTCTGAAATATATGTTGCAGGAAGACCGTGCTGTTCTTCATGACTTTTAAATAAGATTTAATGACTTCTCCAAATTCGAAGTGTTGATTCAATTTATCATTTATCCATTCAACGAGCGCACAGAGCAACAATTCATTACAAGTAAATTTGCTGAGATTTAAGTTGGTTAAAGTTACAGTGGAAGATGAAATAATAAGCTTACGATCTTACATATTTCTAAAGGCTAGGTTTTCAGAAAGTGATTTTTGGGACTTTGTTTGATAGGAAATATATCTTAATTTAAGAAAATGCAGCCAATGTTTACATTCCTGCTTTGGATCCACATATCTGTGTGAAGTGAATCAGCATTTTCATATTTAAAATTACTGAAAACTAAACAAAGGTCAACTGTAACTGACGAACATACGCTGACTGCCTACGATTATCATTGCCAACTTTTATACTAGACTTCAAAGCTTTTGTTTGGGGGCATGCATACAAAAACTTTACACTAACTGAATTCAAGAAGTATAAAGATAAGTGTTACACACACACACACACACACACACACACCACATATATTATATATATATATATATATATATATATATAATATATATACTATATATATAATATATATATATATATATATATATATAATATATATATATATATTATATATATATATATATATATATATATTATATATATATATATATATATATATATATATATAACTAGAAAGTCGATCTCCAAAAGCAGAGAGATGATAAATGTCCGGTCCTACATTCGACCAGTTAGCGACCACTGAGATATATTATATTATAATTATATATATATATCATATATATTATAATATATATATATATATATATATATATATATATATTATATTATATATATATATATATATATTACATATATATATATTCTACAGGTGTTGAAGATTCTTCTTTCTTCTTCAGGCGAACTCTTCCAAATTTTAATTTTACCATCATCATTCGTTTTCCTTTCTTGTTTAGATCATCATCCACACAGAAGGACCACACTACATATGTCTTTTCATTCATCTGTCATATTTTTTAGGCGGTTTTCTCCAAAAATCTCTCCTTTTGTATTCTATATATCTTCTTTTCAATATTTATTCTCTCTCTCTCTCTCCAAATATATTATATATATATATAATATATATATATATATTATATTTATAATATATAATATTATATATATATATATTATATATATTCATATATATTATATTATATTATATATATATATATATATTTATATGAAAGCTCAGTTATTGAATCCGTTTGATTGAAAGAATAATGTAAGAATTTTCACATTTACATATTTTATATTGAAAAAAGATGAATATTTATCGTCAGCGTTCAATAAGAAGCCTCTTTCATATAGTATATATATATATATAATATGATATATATAATATATATGATATTATATATATATATATATATAATATATATATATATAAATATATATATATATATAATAGTATACACTAAAAACCATTAAAATTAACAGGAACTACGTTTCAGCTTCAAAATGCAGCGTTCTAATTCAAGTTCAATATGATATGACACATTATAATGGACCTGAATGAGGACCTTGCGTTCTGAAACTGAAATATAGTCCACTGATATTTATTACTGGTATTTAATATTTTTACATAGAAATAAACACGATGTTTTAGCCTACCTAAATTGCTAATTATATTATATATATATATATATATAATATATATATATATATATATTACTATATATATATATTATATATATATAATATATATATATATTATATATATATATCACGGCGCGAACCTTGACGAACTGTCTGATGCATGCATGAAAGTTATAATTATATCTCTTCCCTCAACACCACAATAGTCACCATATATATATATATATATAGTATATTATATATTATATATATATATATATATATATATATATATATTACTTAATATATATATATATATATATATTTACATTATATGTATATATATATAATACATATTACTGTATTATATATATATATATATATATTATATAATATATCTATTATATAATTATATAAATATATATATATATATATAATATATATATATATATATATATATATATTATATATATATATATATATATATATAAACTATATATATATATTATATATATATATATATATATATATATATTATATATAATATATAATATATATATAATATATATATATTTATATATATATATATATATATATAATATATATATATATATATATATATATATAATATATATATATAAATATATATATATATATATGTATATATAAATTTATATATACATATATAATATATATTATATATATATATTTTTAATTTTAAATTATTGTAATATATTTGATATTATATATTTATATATTATATATTATCTATATATATAATATATATATATATATATTATATATATATATATATATATATATATATATATATATATATAATATATATATTAAACACCACAATAGTCACCATATATTATATATATATATAATATAAATATATATATATATATATCTTTATATAATATATATATATATATTATATATAATATATATAATATAATATATATATTTTAATAATAACATAATGAAATAATAATAATATCGTAATAATAATAAAAAGAAATAACAACAAAATTAATTAACAAAAATAAAAAAAAAAAAAAAAAAATAAAAATATAAATAATAAAAAAATAAAATAAAAATAAATCTAATAAATATAAATATAAAAAAAAGAATAAAAAATAAAATCAATAAAAAAAAAAATAAAAAAAAATAAAAATAAAATATAAATTGATTAGTACTTAATTAAATATAAATATGAATAAATATATAATATATTATATATATATATATATATATATATATTAATTTAAATAATATATTATCTATTAAATTAAAAAGATATATTAATGTATATTTAATTGTAATATATATATATAATATATATATATGTGATATGTTTATATATATATAATATAATTAATATTAATATAAATATAATTAATATATATAAATATATATATATATATAATATAATTAATTTCTAATTATAATATAAAAAATATAAATATATAATATATATATATATATTAATATATATATATAATTTATATATATTATATAAAAATATATATAATCATATAATATATTAATTAAATAATATATTAATATAAATTAATATAATTAATATATAAATAATATATATAAATTAAATATATTTTATATATAATATTATATATAATTATATTAAATAAACTATATAAATCACCGTATCTTACTACCATACACATCTAGCTTATGCTATGAAGCGTGGTTTATTTAGTTTTGAGTGACAAAAATCGGGTCATATAAATAATGTTAGTTTGAGTACTCTATTTAATTTGCAAAAATGTATCCTAAGGTATTATATTTTGACTTCAAATATTATATATTGAGTGACAAACTCTTGAAACGCGTGAGTGAAAATTTCCTAATGATAACCATAATTTACTTACTTTAACAATATAGCGATTATTATGAGTATATATATCTAATACGAGATTAAAAATACTATTTTACTTCATCCGATGACAATTCCTAATTTGTCATTAATTATAAAAATAAAAGCTTCCTTTTACTACTCATACTAAATTATAACTATAACTATCATACTATACTACAAATTTGAGTATATTATTGCCAATCACTTTCTCCTATTGTCATACATATACCTAACCACTTTAACTGGAGAATTTTAGATTGGAAAAGCCCCTATGGATATAGCACTTACTTAAGGTCCATCTAATATTCAATTCATTCTAAGCACGTTATGTGTATCTCACCTCAAGTGAATCACATATCCTTGTGCACTGAGAACCCCTTATTTAGTTTGTCGGCATAGCTTGTCCTAAACTTTTAACCATGATACTAGATTACATGGATTGTCTGTCTGCCTTTCCTTATATATTCACTAGAGCAGTAACTCATTCCACACCAACATAATAAATTTACAATATAACAAATTAATAGAAACTCTCTAAAAGCATATTTAAATTAATATTTTAATCAAAGAAATAATAATAATAATTTAGAAAATTAATAATAAATAAAAATCATATGAGCGTTAAAAAAATTGAGGTTTTTATAATTATAACCCGCATTAATTTAATAATATTGATAATTTTAATTTTTCTATTCATTTTTCGACTGTTCCTGAAATAAATATATTATAATATATATAAATATATTATTATATAATTAAAATTTAAATATATTAAATTAAATATAATATAATTTAAATATATATATAATATATTATATTATAATATATATATATATATATTAAATTATCATTAAATATATATTATATATAAATAAATATTAATAATAATATATATATAAATATTATATAAATTAATATTAATATATATATATATATATATATAATATTAATATTAAATAATATATAAAATATATTAAATATAATATATTATAAATATAATTAAATATTTAGTAACTATAATGTCCAGTGTTATATAACAATAAAGTTATTATATTTATAAATAAATACTATTTATATATAATAATAAGTTTATTATATATATGTAAATAAAATATATGATAATATTTTAATCTTAAGCGAATTCTTTAACTCGAAGATTTATATTAATAATATATCCCATGCGCTGCCCACTTTTGAACGTATGTGAAATTTTATTCAAGTTTATTAGTTTAGTAGTACATGATGATATTGTCCATATATTATTATTTTAATTTACTAAAAAATGCTATTCTTACGTATTTGTTTGCATTACTAATCATAATTATATGATAATAGTAACCATACTAACAATAATCCCTAATTACTAATAGTACGACACTATATATATTATTAATAGATTGCCGTTCAACGAAACTAATCAACTATTCAAATATAATGAAACAGAAAACAACATTGCCCTTACCAATCCAGTTTAAATCTAACCAATTGCAAACAATAGTCTAGTACTATTTATCTACTAAAATTATGGTGCTTATAGAGCGTCTTTACGTTATTTGTATTTATGAGCTGTTTTCCAATATCATTTGTCTACAAAATAATCAATACTATTGTACTTTATGAAAAATAATAGCTATTCTATTACAATTGCTCACAAAGAAAATATCTAATTATATACTCAGTAATAAAATCTCACACAAGTATATATATCGAACAAAGTAGTACTATACGTATATATATTATATATACCTTATAATTATCCAATTTTTTAAAGGTATTAAAATAAAATTTCCTAACTTTATTTTAACGACAAATTATATTATCCAAAAAAAATTTATATAAATTATATATATATAGTCGGTTACTAATTATTTACAATATAAAATTTTTACTTGAAGCAGGTTTTTTTTCTCATTAAAGTTTGTGTCAATATTACAACACTGCAATTTTAATGAAAAAAATAATCATTTAATAAAATTAAAACTGAAAATAATTTAATTTTAAATATGATTATAAATATATATATAAATTATATAGTATAAATTTAGATATTATTGTAATACCTAATTTACTTTCGTATAATATTAAATTGACTTATAAATTTGTATTGTAAATAACTTTTCCAATCAAAATAGAGTACTACACTATTTGAATTAATGAGCCAAATAGCAGAAAAAAAATTCATAATATTATCATTTCATTATAAAATTTTTTATTAGTTTTATAATATTATATATATGTAGTAATAAAATAAACCGAGGAAGATGAAACGAATATATTATAGAGAAAGATCTAAAATAAATACTTTATTCGTCATTTACGTCTACTAAAAGTATATTTAGATTTAACTGAGTTATTATAATATATGTATTACGCAATAAGCTTTTACTATAGTGTTTTTCACCTGAGTATAAGTGAGATAATTTACTAATGCTATGCGCTCGCCACTATTAATAGTTATAAAATATGTCTAAAATTTATCATTCAAAGATAAAAGCGCAAAACTATCAATATATGGTAACCAAATTTGATGGAAGGCCTTGACAGTATCAAAAATCAGTAAAAATTTATTAAAACTAGTTGTAGTATATACTGCCTAGTAGATATGAGCAAAATAATTTATAATATATATAAAAATAATTGGTCTTATATCTATTAGCTAATAATTATATAAATATAGCTATATATAGTTATAAGAATAGTAAATGAATTAATATAAATTAATCGAATATACAATATACTTATTAATATATTATTAGATTAAAAAATCACACACTCACACTAAAAGATTATAATAGTAATAACTAGTACTAAAATATCAAATATATATTTCTTATTTATATACTTTTTATTACACTTAAATTATATATAGCAGGCACTGCTAATGATTATAAAACGATATTAGTACTAATTAAAAGGTAAATTTATAACACCTATCATTTAAATTTTAAAACTGAACAATTCATTATTCTTAGTTTTTAAATGCTATTAAAATAGGTATAATCTTAATATATTTATGAGCTTATAAAATAATAATATATAGTAATTATATTATAATATATATATATATATTTAATATATAAGTATATATATAATTATATTATTTAATAATAAGATATAATATATATATTATAATATATAATTATTAAGTATATATATTATAATATAATATATTATATTATATATATTATTTGTGGATTTACAGATCAAATTTTTTAGCTTTTTAATAATATTATTATTTAGATGTTATTTCATTCAAACATAGTACAGTTAGTTTCACCATAAGATGATAAAAGACTTACATAAAACACATCCAGCTTAACAAACTATATATGTGAGGATTGATATTGTAATACCTAACAGAGTAGTTAGGATTACGACCCATTATATATAAATAATAATAGGTATTCTTAATATATTTATGAGCTTAAAGAACAAAAATATTTTATTATATATAATAGAATTGCTCTTTGTGTATTAATTTGATCGAAATATATTGTATATAATAAATATATTATTTATATTTAACTCCTCAATATGAAAATAATCTCACAGGTAAAATTCTTTTGATTTTTTTTTTATATCCTCTGGAGAAGTTTTATTAGTACGTAAGGTGATACTACGTAGGGAAGGGAAAACAAGGTGGGTGAGAATAAAAACTAGATCGTACACAAAGTTAATAAGGAATTTTGAGTTTATGAGATGCGTTCGTTATTCTGTGAGCTGAATATAATTATGAGGCGTCACAGTTGATGGGCTATATAATATTATTAATCAATCTAAGGAATCAATTGGATAAAACATAAATCCTTAAGATTCCTACTATCACTCTCACATCTATCTATTACTCACTCTCTCTCTCTACTCTCACTCATCTCTCACTCTCTATCTCTCTTCTACTCTTCTATTCACATCTCTATATCTCACTCCTACTCTTCTCTATATCTCTCTCTCTCCAATATATATTATATAATAATAAATTAATCATCTAATTAATAATAAAAATCTACTCACACTCGGTAAAATCTGTGCTCTAGATCTTTTAAGAAGTTTTTAAAATCGTATTATAAATTTCAAATGTGAAAAATTGAAAAATAACTTTGTACAATAAGTTATTTTAATTTATAAAATGTAATTCTTTTTTAAAATTTAAAAAAAATGATGTTATTATATTTATTATTTCCGTAAATACATTATTATATATATATATATATATATATATTATATATATATATAGTACAATAAAAATATATTAATAATTAAAATTATTATTAAAAAAAAAAAAAAAATTATATATATATATATATTTAATAATATATATATATATATATATATAAGTAAAATATATATATACTATATAGATAAAATATATATATATATAGTATATATTAATAATATATATTAAATATATATATATAATATATATAATAATATATATATGTTATATATATAATATAATTAAATATATATATATATAATTATATAATATATAATTAAAATATTTATATATTATAAAACATAATTATTAAATAATAAATAAAAAAAGTAGATATTCATAATCAAATAAATAGATATTAAGTATATATAATAATAATAATAACTATAATATATAATATATATATATATAAATATTAATTTAAATATAATATATATATATATAACGGATATAAAATATATAAAATAATATTAATAATAAATCCTAAGTGAGCTAGGGCTCGTGTCTCCACTAAAATTCTTATATTGAGAAGCGTAGTAGTATATCAATATATATATATAATATATATATTAATATAATATAATAATATATATATATATATTAATACTATATATATATATTAAATATTAATATATTAATATATTATATAATAATAATATAATATATTAATATATATTATAATAAATATATAATAATATATAATATATATAACATATACTAATATAATATAATATAATAAATATAATATATATAGTATATACATAAATGAACATACACCACGATATATGTATAAATAGTAGCTATAGGACAGAAATATTTATAATATAAAATATATTAAATAATATATATATATATATATTAAATGCGAAA
>JABUQX010069080.1:0-34820 GCA_015478945.1 Trachelipus rathkii
TCTCCCCTTTTCTTGATTCTTTGTGTGTTGTTTCTGTTCGGTCCCGCCTACCAACACACTTCTGGACATCACTCAAATTCCTAGCTATTGCAAGTGTTGTGATTAGAAATGTTATTTCGTTCGTACAAGCAAAGCTTATATTATGTTGTTTTCAGCTGTAAAATAAGTACTTTCTATTTATATTTTGGTGTTTTAAAAGAATTTTCGTTTTTATTAATTTCACACATGTTCTCAGCTGGTCACGCTTATCCTAATAACTCTATTTCATTAATTGGTTAATATTAATATAATATATATTTATATTTGATTAATATTTTACCTTTTAGTATGATATAAACATTATTATATATAATTATAGTATATATTGTGCGTTATAATATTATTATTTGACATGATAATCGGAATTGACATAGTAGACTGATCCTTTTACTCACGTGATTATAACTATAATAGTACGTCTAGACATTTAAAAGATATTGTTATATCCTACAAGTAAATAGTCCATTACATAATATTACATAAATTTTTTCATATTGAATATATAATTTTTAATAATAATCGAAAAAAAATGTATGAATTTTATGGTACATGGAAATAAAGTTCTATAAAATATAAAGTTCGAGTGTGTTATATAAAATATGTTATTCTAATAACATCAACATTATATTGTCTCGAGGCCACAGTATTGTTAAATACTGTAGTAATTATCTTGGTAGTGGGTGGTTTTCAAGATGAATATAACCATATTTTAGTTCGCACATACATTTTGTTTGTTTTTTTTCTCCATATTTCATTTTAATGATTCCATATTCTTTTGCTCAACTCAAAAATATTTATAACTATTTAAAACAATAAATTTAAATTGAATATTATTGATTACACCGAATATGTTGAAAACAAATATGCAAGAGGTTCACGGACACGGGTTTTTTTAAGATGATACCGCTATTAATCATTAAAGCGGCCTTGTACAAATCTCTCTCCATTTCCAATTCTCTAATATTATTATTATCCTATAATTATATGATTATTATATAGATTCTTATATATTGGCAAATATTATGGGAATTAATTTTATTTCTAATATACTATGACAGACAAAATAGAAAAAAAAATCCATTTAGTAATAGATTTTTATTGCATTTTAGTCTTAATAAATAAATATTTTAATTATTTATTTAATAATATTCTCGAATATGATTATGAGATAAGTTAGGATTTTAGCATTTAATCAAAGATGTTTTATACTATTTAATTTCATTGTTTTTTAAAAGTAATTTTTTATAATAATTAAAGATTAATTGAGGTGAAAAATTGATTTATGGAACTTGAAATTATGTAAATATATAATATTATAATTAATTAATTAAACATTTTAATTTAATATATAAAATTAATATATAATCTTAAAAATAATATTATATATAAATTATTAAACTATAATTATGCATATATAATAACTTGTAATATGATCTTAATGAAGCAGACACCACGCGCTAGAGCTATAACACACACACATCAACATATATATTAAATTATATTATTTATATATTAATGTCTCTACTTTGGTAAAAATAATATAAATACTAATATTAATATTATATATTATATATATATTATTAGATTATATATATATATAGTATAAATATATATATATTTAATAGTATATTATTATATATATATATATATTAATATAATATATCTATTATATATATATATATACTATATATATTATATATAATAATATATAATATACTAGGTATATATATATAATATAAATATTATATAATATTAATAGTATATATTATATATAATATATAAGTATATTATATATCATATATATATATTATATTATTATTCACAATACATACACAACCTTATATCAATAAATTTTATATTATATATACAATAAATTTATGGTTTATCATTTACTAGAATCTTACATTAATGATATCTTAATTATATGAAGAAATTTTGAACGAAATTGTTTTAAATTCTTTGATAAACGTAGTATTTTATAAAAAATAAATCTTTATTACATTCCACAAGAATAAAAAAGAAACTGATGCAATGGATTTCCATATTCATCTATTATTTAATAAAAGAGAGCATTAACATTCATAAACAAGAAACATATTTCAATGATATAACTAATGATATACTCCGAGTATAAATGTAAGGACACTGTCACAAAGTATACGATAGATAAGGTGAAAAAATAAAAATGATATTAACCATAGCAGTAAAATCGCTTCGTATATTAAGTTTAATTATGTTAGGAAATATTTAATTTATATAATAACTAAATTATAATCAGCTATTAATATTAAGAATTTTCAAGAATATATAAAATAACAGGTTTCTAATAACTATATAATTCATATTAGATATGAGAGACATACGTTGGTAGTCATTGAGGTTTATTTGGGTCTCAAGCTACCACTTATTTGTACGCGCTAAGATAAAGCTCATGTATGACTCGGGTATTGTCTACGGTAGTCAAATAATATGTTTTGATAGATACCTATATCAGCTATTACAAATATATACTTACATGATTATGGGGGAGTCATGCGAGGTACAGATGAATAATATATATTAATAAATATTTTATATATTTTATTTAATTAATATATTTATTATTATTATTATTATTATTAATTAATTATTAGATCTTATTATTATTAATAATTATTAATTAATTAATTAATTTATTATTAAAAAATTAATTAAGTAAGACAGATACAGTTTAGTTTAGTAAGTAAAATAATAAATAAAATTAGTTAGTTGTAATATAATTCTTTTATTTGTAGGATTAAATTTAAGTTTTTAAGTATAACTTTCTGCTCATGCTTTCACGAAATAAGATTTACATAAGTTATTTTCCAATATTTATAAATGAAAAAAAAAATTTTATTTTCATTCCAAGAAATGTCCGTTTCCAGCACTGTAAAATATTGTAATAATAAATAATTACAATTTTATTGGTGTGGTTTGTACGGAAATAAATCTACTTTAGCTATTTTTATAGTATCTTTCTTTTAAGTATGTTTTGGCTTCTTGGCAAAATAGGAATATATTATTTTGGAAAGGAGTTAGAGTGGATTTAAACTTAATTATAATTATTATATATTTAAATACTATCATTTTATATAAATGTAAATATTTATATAACTACAATTAATTAAGTTTCAATATAAATATAGATTCAATTTAGATAAACTATATAATAATAATAATGAAATTATACTATAAGTTTATTATATTAATATGATAATATATGTTATATAATTACACTTAATTAGAAATGAACAATAGTCTTTTAAAAAAATAAATTGACGGATGTTTATATTTCATAAACTGTCTATTACTTTAGGGTATCTAATTTGTATGTTAGACTCAATTTACAAATTCTCTATTATATTGGAGAGAGTTGTACATAAGAGAACGGAAAGAGAGTAATTGTAAGGTAATTTAACTGAGGAAAAAATCAACCATGTTGTGTGTGCACCCATCACAGATAAAGCAATCAATCTGTTAAAAGGGGATGGATGGGAACAGAACCCTCTAACGCCGCCATATTAGATTTCGATTACTTTCGCGCCAAAATCCGGACGTCCCGGATCTACGTCAACGGATTTAATCTTCGCTTCATCCTGACACCAGTTTTGTCCACGCAATGCGTGGAGTTGGCTACGGACCAGTATTAATTTATAGCTTTTTTTATCTTTGATTTTTATATATATATTATATTAATTATAGAAGTGAAGCTTAGAAAGTAGTTGATTTAATAGTGGTTATGCGGAAAAAAGCTTTCATTCTACTGAAAACTCGGTTTTCTCTTAAACAACGGTCAATAACGTTTAGAGTTAGTGGAGCAATTTAAACTGGATAAAATTTTAATATTTTAATTTTTTAGGTAGAAATAATCGATAAATAATCCTAAGTGTATATCGGATCTTAGTTGCCTTTTACGACGCGAATAACATACGTTATGGGACTTTATATATATATATAACTTCTATATAATAAGTTGGTAATTAGTTAGTATATAGTAAGTGATAGAACACATTGACGTCTAATTATTTATATTTTAATAATCTATTTAGTACAATTGAAATATAGTAGTGATGCACAACATTGGACGCTTGTTGTATAAAGATAATAATAATAGTATTGTATAATTATCTATATTTGGTGACTATAGTATTGTGTAGCAACCGGGAATTTCCAGCAGCAGCAACCGCCCAGTAACTCGGTTAGAGTCGCTGGACTTTAGGCGTATATGAGTACTAATATATATATATATATATATATATATATATATATAATATATTTTTAAATAATATTTCGTTTATTTGGATGGTAATATGTAAATAGGGTAACTAAGTATCTTTGAGTTGTCGATATAATAATGAGTTCAAACTGAAAGGAAATGTGACGATGGTATTTTTTAAAGACTCATAAATATTTATAGTTAATATATATATATAGATACAGTGATTCTACATATATCTAATATATAATCAATCATATTTGTCTATGCTTAACTGTGATAATCTTTCTATATAGCTCTCTAACTATCTAACGTTCTATCTATCTTTTATAATATCTGATATTATAATATCAATTGGTATTCAGATGAATAACAATTACTCATTATATAGGCATGGTGTTTATGGAATGGTTTCTTGATATAAAAATTATAAAATAACGGAAGGGAACGTAAATTTAAGAGAGTTATATTGGTTGATGATAAGCAAGGGGTAAATTGAGAAACTTATACATGAACACTACTAACTAATTAGAGGATGGTTTTGGTATCATGAATGGAAAGGATTTGAGATATGTAATTAAGTACTACGTAGTTATAGGAATTTATAAGCGGATTATATATGAATAAATAGTCTATTATTATATCTATATGTATTATTTCTATTTTCTATCTTACTTTTCTATCTAATCTATCTATCTATATATAGAGTGTGTTGGAATTATTACTCAGTACAGTGAGGCTGGTAAGACCTCAGAAGAATAAAGTGGATTTTTGATAAGTCTGTATAATAATATGAGTAATGTCTGGAGGAGATAAAATATGTGTAGTTTGGTCACAGTATAAGTGGGAGAAGAATAGTGTATAGTTAATAATAAGGTAAGCCGTGAAATTGGAGGGTGCAGTTTTTATGTGAGGGGTAGATGGTTTGGTGACCCACCTGGGACCTAAGGTGAATGAAACTACTAGACCTACTTGTGACTGGTAAAACATAGTTTAGTAAAGGATGTTCTAACGTCCGCGGTATAACCGTGTCACGCTCTAGGGTTGAGCTTTTATTCTGTACACTGTGTACGACGAGTTTTCTCATCACAACGATGGATTATAGAGGTGGGGCGGGGTTACAGGCTCGCGCGCCTTCGTACCGCTTATTTCTCATCGCTGACTTTGATACACAAAACTATAAACTGTATCTTACTTAACTGGAATATAAAATCATACATTTATTAATCAGTTTCTGTTTGAGTAACTATAGTGTTATTGCTAATCATCGAGCATTCAAGGAACTGCATAAAACAACAACACATAACTGATGACATAAACTGGCCACAATTATTTTAAAATAATGTGCGAAAAAAGCTAGTATGAGTATATGATTATTCGTTTTGTGTTTTTTGTGAGTTATATAACAACGACAGGAGCTCTAAGGGTTACTGATAGAGCGTCTAAAGATTTGCCAATGTCCAAATTCTTTTTTTTTTAATACTAAATAGGTTTCACCTACCAAGGGTAAACCACAAATATGATGTGAATATATAGAGTCGGTAGGGTTTCTCTATGGTTACTACTACGGGGAGATTACGTTAGGGGGTTCGTACCTGAAAGTTCCACTTCACCCTATTGTTTCACCACCTATCCTTAAAGAAAAAAATCAGAAAGCAACATTTTCTACTACACATAGAAGCTATATAATTTAAAAAGCTTACATTTTTAATATCTGGTAATATAATCTAATTAGCTCTCTCGTAACTAACTGATAGAAATGGAGTTATCTCACAGTTCAACATCTCTTACTGCTTCCACTGAAAAAATACAGCTAAATATTATTAATATTAAGGTGTTATATTATATAATATTAAATTAATTTAAAAAACTAATAATTTATTAAAAAATTATTTTAAAAGTTTTCTTAATTTGATGAAATTGCTTGCACTGAATTATCAAAATGTTTCTCATTTCCTATAGATTATTAATAGTTTTATTTAGGAGTATGAAAGAAAATTTTAACATTCAAAATTGAAGAATCATCTGAAATCTAAAATTTACTCTAACCATTAGCAACAGCTTAGCCATTAAACAATGTACAGGAGGAATACCATATCAGGCAGTCTCTATATATACAGCTGCTACAAAAAATAGTGTTGTGGTTTAACCAATATAATGAAATGTTACCTATCACGAACAAGTAATTAAACTAACTCATAATGCTCAGGTTCTGATCATGGACTGGGTAGTTGTGTACTATCGTATGCTTATTTTATATAAAATCTCATTATAATAATCTATAAATATTAGCCTCTGTAAGTATGTACCGTATATACTGGAGCTTTATATTCTATTACTTGTCGTTATCAGGAACTACGCCTTGAAAGCAAAGGCTTCAATACAAGCGAATCCCGTGTTTCGCGATAGAAATCTAGGCGCTCAGGACACTATAGTGACAGGATTTTTCTGCCTCAGCTCATACGAACATCGTTTGGCTTGTCTCGATAATGTAGAGAATATTGTGGTATATGCACCTATTAAAGGGTCCAGAACTATTCTTTTTTAGACACTCGCGCTCTTTTGACCAAGTGCTATTCTGGAACTTCATTTTCGTTAAAAGCGACACTCACTCAGTTCGGAATATTGTTGACACTACTGGGGACAAACAGAAAAGAGCATGATAAATATGTTTTACATTACTTCGCGTAACATATCTAGTGTTTGAGGAAATCCTCTCGCTTTACAAAAGGCAATTCTCTTACATAAAATAGATGTTTGTGACGTGATTGTTACTCGATTGTTATAACAAATGTGATTTATTTGTCTCATTTGGTTTTGTTTGCTATTGTGGTTATATATTGCCACTAATGGTAGGTAACTCAACAGAATAATGAGATGGTGTAATGCACTCTCACATGCAAGGATATTTTAATGACAAGCGACTCCATTATACACTTTTGTATTATAATATATAAATATATATTATATCATATATTATATATATATATTATATAAATATATATATTTAATATATATATAATATATATATTAATAATATTATAATATATATAATATTAATATAATTTATATATATTATTATAATATATATATAATATATATATATATATATATATATTATATATATATATTATATATATATATATATATATTGATATAATATATATATAATTATATTATAATATATACTATTATATATAATATATATTAATATTACTGTATTATATATATATATTAACCTAAACTATATATATATATATATATATATATTAAATGTATATTATTAATGTAAATATATATATATATATATATTATATGTTAATATATAGTATATATATAATATAATTATATTAATAACGCTACTGCTACTACACTGGTGGCATGACCTCATTATATTATTAACCGTATGTGTGCTCGATATACTGTACTTTAGATGCAGGCTTTGACTATCTTTGTTACCCTACAATATACTCCTTAACTTCTGAGCATTTATATAATGTTACTAATTATATATATATATAATATCATATATACCTATATATATTATATATACTTATATATGGTTAAATAAATATAAATAACCTAAATAATAACAATATATTATAGTATAATTATTTCGCTTCTTGGGTTCATATTCCATAGTCGGTACTGGAATATGTGAGTGTTATATGTCAAGCTTTCCACTTCTTCGGGTGATATTGTAAGAGAGGTTTTTCATTTGTGTAGTGAATTTATAGTTATATGTAATATTATCTTTTGAATTACTGACTTTGAGTCTTTACAGTTAGATTGTTCAATGACATTTACATGATTTTTAGTATTTGACTTCAACTAGGTTAGTTATAATTATTTTATTTAAAAACTAATCTACAGTAATACACTATACAATAAGATTATATATATATTGATAAAACTACATCATTTATTTATATAAACATTTTATTTAATATAAGTATGACACTATTAACTGGAAGTGACTCAGAATGCGCGTTACAGCGCTACTCGACTGGCTACTAAACTAAATAATAGAGAGTGTGGAGAGCGATATTTTCCCGTACCTTCACACACACACATTACACACAGTAGACACTCTCACTACACAGCCTAGTGTTGTGAATATTCAAAAATACTATCCATTTGTCTGCAAATAGGATTGAATTACCCATAGTCATTATTACTTGATAAATAAATATTTTCGTATTAAAATAAAATATGCAGTGTTGGACTTAATAAATAATATATATATATAGTTAATTATATATATATATATTTATATATATATATATATACTATATTATATATATATATAATATATATATTATATTAATTAATTAATATATTTATTATTATAATATATATAATATTACATAATACAAATATATATATAAATTCAATTACAATAATATATTATACTTTTATATCACTTAACCTATAATACCGGTTCAGGTAACTATACATACAACTCTCCCAAGCCAGTCTACTAATCAATTATTAATAAACACTTTTCGGGGCCAAACCCTGTCAAGCCATCTCTCTCTCTCATTTTTTTCAAATATAATCCTTCTATGGGGAGGTTAAATATACATTAACAATTACCGGTGATTATGCATAATCACCGACTTATCTCATTCACCGTAACATATATATAAGACATTAAATGATACTATTGACAAATAGTAAGTAATAAAAATATACTCATATATATATGATATTATATATATAACTTAATAAAAATACAAATATAATACTATATAGAGAGAGAGAGATGAGAGAGAGAGAGGATGGAAGCAAAATATTCACATTAATAAAGTTCTATAGAAGTTATTTATAATTACAAAATTTCTTTGATTTAAAAATGATTTTATGGTTGGCTATTGTTTTTCAGTTGTTTTTTTAAATTCTATTATTTTATCATAATTAAAGTATTTTACTTTTATTTTCATTTTTTTTTAAGTTTATTTAATTCTTTGTTATTTTAAATATAGAATATTAATATTGTTTGTTAAAATGTTCTAAAGCTATATTTCGTGTGATAACTCACATCTATACTCTACTCTCCCTCTTCCCTGTCCGCTTCTCATATAAATAGACAAGATAATGACGTTGTAACCATTGTAACCGACCATAGTATATTTATTAATAATCAATTGAAAAACAGCATTGTTCAATAATAAATGCGATGATTCTTACACTTTTTTGTTTAAATTTTAAATTATTATTATATAATGGATTAGATTGTAATGGCTTAATTATCAATACATTACTACAATTTAATCGTCAATTAAAATTAAACAGAGTTTTTAACATTATTCATTTAATGAAATTATGTTAAATATAATTATAATCTATTTACTTAATAATAGTTAAATAAAGAGAGAGTATATAGACCCCGAGCAGCCCGAGTGTGGTAGTCGCCTGTTGAATATATATTAATTATATTATATTAATATATATATATATATATAATATATAAATTATATATATATATATATATATAATTATAATTATTATACTATATTTAATATATTATCATTATATATTTAATATATTATATATATTATCTATTATATATAATATATATTAATTCTCTGTTTATACTTGCGAAAGATAAAGGGTCAATGGACCTATACATGTACTTTATATATATTAATACTTAGGCTCAATGATCTACTATCTAATATAACTCCTAAGGCGAGGTGGTGGTAGTGATCCTCGTTTTTCGATATGCATTTCACTGAAACTATTATTTAATTGTTTAAAGTATATTGGGGCGTTGATACTATATTCCAATTCTAATCGAATTTTCCAACACTCTCCTCTTTATTATTCATCTTACTCATATATAATTTTGATCAACTTTCGCTGCAATATACCGTTTTTCATCTCTTGAATTTGAACCGAGCTAAGCGAGTAACATAAATAACAGCTTTGCTACGACTCCATTAACTGGGAGGATCCATTTTGTAACGTCTATACTCTTACATACTACAATAGGTCGAAAGAAAATACTAGATGCATAACATATCACCCCTTGGTTTCGCTAGACTTTTTTCACAGATATCGTCTCTCCTTTCTCCGACGGTGAGAACCAACAATGGTGTAATATCTGCGCATTTAAATTCTATTACACTTCTAACAATATATGCTTTATTTTGAATCGTAGTGCCTCCTTATTCCACATCCATCTCCTTCAGACGCTCTCAACGGAGGCCATCCCTAAAGCGCGAGGTTCAATGCTTCTCTGACTCATGTGTGGGGCAAATTAAAAAATAAGAATTTTCACATTCCCTATATCATACAAATTTCTATACCAACTTCTTTTTTACTGTGATTTGTTTATATATATATATCATAATCTATAAGGTATTATTACTATATATTCATTAATTTCCACATTATCCAAAGTATTAAAATAGTTTTACCCTTCACCTTCATATCTATCATAGCTTATCTTCCACTATTCGTATACGCCTCCTTTCACATGATAGCCCACCAATTTATTTATTATCCTCCATAATGCCAAAAATATATACAACCGTCCAAAATGTGTTAAAATGAGACTTTTAAAAAAAAATCTTTGCAAAAAATGGATTAACTTGCTAATCCAGATATCTATAGATATATACAAAATTTAGTGACAACATAGCTTTGCCTGTTTGACTTCCCATTACTCAACTAACTCAAATACTCATCTCCTTATAATTCAGTTTACATGTCTTATACATATGTACATACTAGCTATTCTTATACAATACTCTCTCACAGGCTTCACTTTCATCTTTATTATTCTTACTTGACATTAATTTTTCTCTCTAGCACTACTCACCCATTCTTCTCCCTTGGCAAATGAATCAAAAGCTTAATCTCAGATTCTATAAGCCAATAAAACTGTAAGTAATATATGATTGCAATTAAAATTAATATTCAAAATAACAAACCCAGAAAAACTTTCGCGATGAAAAATTGTTACCTTTATTTATTTGTTGCTCTACCTTTATCTTCTTGCTGTGCATCATATATTTTAACATATTACGATCAGCTTAGGTTACAAAGATTACAGTTACTGTAATTAGGGTTGGATCTTATTATGATTTTTAATTTCTCGTGTTTTTTTAAGTAATACGCGGGGCTCGAGGTTTTTTTCTTAAATATAGTTCCATTACTAACTCTCTTTGATATTAACACCTCAATAGAGCAATCGTCAAGTTGGTGGTGTTTCACATACACATTACCCGAATTTTTCCTGCATAGCGTTCATCAAGAATATTTCTCGGTCAAAATTTTCTCATTTTAGAATTTTCTTAAAATGTTAATCATTTTTGGGTGAACTATAAGAAAAATATTTATGGGTTTATAAGATTCTCACTGGAGCAAAGTATTAATGTTTTTACAAAATCTCAAATATGTATATATATTTTATATTATACATGATGTCACTGTATATTCGTAAGTGTATTGATTCTTATTTACTTATATTTTTAATATAGTGTAAATATTATGTTTATTTTGAGTGTGAAATATCACCTGTTATATTTCTGCGTCTTCTTAGTATCTCTTTATATATATACTATATTATTAATCGGCTATCTTCAGTTTCTACAATACTAACTTATACATATTTGGTAATACCATATATAATATTTTCAGAATTACTTATCTTTCATTTTCTTCTCTTATAAATATACTATACCTCTTTTTATATTAGTTCTATGAGTATATTTATATCCATTCTATTACCCAGGGCTTGACCTTACTTTACTAAACTCAGCTTCTTTCTACTCATCGCTCCTCAGATGTAGCACTCGAAATAACCGCATATAGCATAATTGATTCACTGTCTGGTTTCGTCATGCATGATGAACGCTGGGCGCAGGAGGACCCTCTAATCGCAAGCGAATAAATCATGAAGCAATTTCGTGATTTCGTGATATTGCGTAATTCTATTAGAGTTTTTTTTTTCTTGTTATTTGTTATTGTCTAATTTTAGCACTTCTCTAACTTTTACACCTTTTTCTATCATTATTATATATATTTGTTATTTACTACAAAAAAATTATGCGCGCATTTTTGAATTCGTCTTGTTTATTTATTTTATTTTAACAAGAATTTAATATAGAAAACACTCAATGGGTGGTAATATTAATTTATTGCCAAGTTTACAATTTCTTCTTTTATATTTATTATGACTAATTTCTTAATTGCTACTATATCATGATATATATATATATATATCCCCTCTTGTTTACTCTCCCTCTATCCCATATATATCAATTATACTTATAATATATATATAAATTTAATATTTGATATTTTATACATATATATACTAATATAATATAATAATATACACTAGCAATATTTTGGGATCCTCTCTTATTAATTTTATATATACTGTTTTTAATTGATATATATATATAATTACTTCTATTTCTTATCTATCCTAGGCTTACAATCATTCTTCTAACTCAGTACTAATTATAATGAGACGTTGTGACGAGGATACCATCCGCGCGCTAGTTTTCATGCATATCTTAGAGTATATAGATAGTAACTCCTGGTACGCGTTAATTTATCAACCAATTCTCTTCTGTGGCGGCAATATTAGGGTTAATCCATATATTATTATTTGTGGTCTCCCACAAATACGACGTTTCGAGCATCACTGTGCTCATCATCGGTTGCTCTAGAAGTGAAAGCGTTTGGATTTGGTGGATGTGCGCGCCACACTATGAATACACCCCACAGCTCGTGTTGATATATGTGAAGGTAGTTTCCTATATCAGTTGTGTGTGTGTGTGTGTGTGTGCCATGTGTGTGTGTGTGTGAGGACTTGTTAGTGGTAGTATTAGGTAAGAGATAGATAGATAGATAGATGTTGGGTGTCTGTTGTGTGTGTGTGGGGGTGTTGTGTGTGTGTGTGTGTGTGTGGTTACTAAACTCACATGGATAAAGATATATATAATCGCAGATAGTTTCTCTAGATATAATAACCATTTTCTCATAGAGAAGTTTTGAAAATGACCGTCAAGGAGGGTTTATTACACGATTTATGTGTGAACTCACGTGTGAGTACCCAGCAGTTAGCAGCAACACATCCTATTTATCGGGAAATGAAATTGATATCGACAATTACTTTTAATTCTCCTCTCACTCTCCTCCCTCTCTCCTGTCTTAATATATCATATATCATATATTTATATAATAATATATATATATATATATATATATATATATATATATTGATAATATTTCATTTTGATTACATTCTCCTCGCTTTACTTAGCCTACTATATCCATACTATATATAATAGTATCTTATCAAAGAGGCTGGCATCAGTAGTCTTATACTACTTTTTCTTCACTTTATTGATTACTCCATAAATGAGTTCTCGTGTCTGATTCATTACCATAATAGATATATTTTCTACTCATATATTGATATTAATATGTAACTTACCTTAACAATTTTATTTAAAAATATCAGTGGGAAATAAACGGATCAAATAATTTTACCTAAAAAAAAAAGCGTAATCTTATTTAATTTGTAATATCTAATCTACTCGACATGAACGTTACACAATATAGACTCGTATATTTTTATATTGAAACCATAGACAAAAATCATATATTTACTTATTAATTTCTAAAAACAAGAAGAAAATTATTGCGCCAATGATAATCCATCTAGGTTAGGCATTATAGTTGTTTAAATCCATATACCAACTCGTTCGCACTTCTCTCACTAATAATTGGTTCACTAGACTTCTCTTTTATGCTCTGTTGGACGCTTTAACTCATCAGTATTATTAGAGATTAATGATCAAGCTTTTGATCAAGATAAAAATCATCAGAATCTTATATGTAGATAATATATAAGAGAATTTTACCTTCTGCACACCGTTATTCTGGGGTTACTATATCTACCTTCAATATATATCAGCCTCCGCCTTCTGCACCTCAACTTACTAAACCTATTAATTCTTTCAGATATATTAAACCACTAAACAACTTTCTTTCTCATACACAAAATATCGTATACGTTTCTTGCTAGATTTTATACTCGGGTAATTCTCTGATTTTTTAATAATAATCTTACCATTTTCAGTTTAATTCCTTATTTGCTTCATTACCCACTATTTTCTAATATATATTGAGTTTGAAAGATTATATATCTTAAATATTATAAACAATATAATAGATAGAGATATTCGTAAAAAATTACATAAAATCGGAACATAAAATATAGAGATATAACATCTTAACTTTGGCTCGGATATTATTAGGTGATTCCTATAATATATCTTTTTGGGGGTTCGACTTTATTGTGAAGTACCCTCTGGTTGGTAAATAAAGCCTCAATTTACATTATTCATCTATTCCTTATATATATATAGATCTATATCATCAACTCTTATATCTCGCTTATCAATATATTTAAATTAATCTATTTTCACTTAACTAATTGCCACTACTATTATATATATATTATAATTATTTATAATATCTGTACAATAGATACCACCGTTATATTATATTATTAATAAATATTTACCTTGAAAAATTTGCTTTTCTACTCTTTGTGACATTGGGAAATAATTTATATTCAATATATTTAATATTACAATACTAAATTATTATAATATTACGCTGCTCAAACTAATAGAACTTCTTTCTTATCGTCGATGACTGCCAAAAAGAGACCATCCGATCACCATAAAGTGTGGGCAGAAAACTGGAAATATATAATATAGAGATATATAAGAGTCATTAACGCTTACAGTAATAGAACCTTACATGTTTATTCGACGTCCAACTTTTGCACAAAAATTCGATAAATACCTTAGTTTCCTTCCTTTTTAGAGATAAAAAATATAATGCTTAAAATTACAATCTAAAACACAATCACCTGGCTAAAGGTTTTTTACAAGATATATATTCTTTAAATATTTGTGATTAATTTTCCTAATTTTAATTTAGCCTAAATAACATTATAATTTTAAAGCCAATTGCAGTTAAAATTACAATTGCTACAAAAGTGCGAAACCTATTTTGTTAAAATTGGTTTTTTTTACATATAGATAGTATAGGAAAGTTGGGATGTATTTTAGAGAGATTTTATATTTTATTTTTAATTACACCAATTACATTGGAGATTTTTTCAGTGACTTTCGCCTGCTCTAGAGGGAAGTTTGGAGGTCATCTTCTCTCTTATCTGAAAGTACTAAGTTCATTTTTTCAGGTCTTACGGAATGCAAGAGACAAAGAATATATTTATTTCGCTCTTAAACAAATTAGTTAGAATAATTCTATATTCGTATTCGGAAAATTAATAGTAAATTTTAAATTAAAACTAATCAGATTCCTACGTCTTCAGAACACGATCAATTAGTGAATTTATTTTCTTATTCACCTACATTTGAATGGCCTATGTGAAATGATGAGACTGTGTTGGGAGAGGAGTGCTACAAGATCTCATAAAAAAAAGAGTGATAGTACGCTCACAAAGATTATACTAAAAAAACACTAATACTTAGTTTTGTTTTATTTAATATTTCGAATACGGGCATATTTTGAAAAAAGTGACGTAATAATATGAAAGGGCACGTTCGCAAGACTTGGAACATACTTAATTTGCTAACGATTTCGCAGCATACTTTGCGTATATGGTTCAAATTTTTTCAAATCACGTCACTTTTTTTCAAAATTATAGAATAGAATACGAAAAACATAAGGAGGCACCGTAGTTTTTATATTATCTTTCATGAGTTTCGGGTTAAGTCTTTTTTCAGCATTGATTTATCGCTCTCACTTCATATTTGCCCAATATATATAGAGATAACTCTTTAACCTTCAATTCTTTAAACTCGTCTTGATTCCCTTATCTTAATATATTATTAATTAATAATTATATACACATATCCCTCTATACTTCCAAAATATCTGAAATGATAACCACATTAATTATACCTATTTCATATTATCTTCTCCTCGGTTATCAATTTTCGGGGCTCATCCTTCTGGCCCATAATAATTCATAATATACCTATAATTAATATTATATATCATATCTATATATATTATAATATATTATATACCTTTAGCATACTAACCTCTCATACTTATACATTACTAATATTTCTCCAAGTAATCTATATTCTACAATTATTACCTACACCATAATATCTATAGATATAGCACGTGTGGGGACGACCTTTCGTTTCGTCCCGCTGTCCTCCTCGATTTGAAATGCTTCGAATTTTCTGCCTTATTTAAAATCGTTTGTCAATCTCATAAGGCCAAATTTATCTGAACTCTAAAATTAATTACACTAGTATACTAGAGGCAATGCGAATATATAATAGTGAGTATGATATAGTATATTATAGGTGTCGGAGTCAGCTTATTCTTTTCAATCTCTTATACATATTTTCCGAAATACCATTTAAATTCTTGGCGATTTTTTTCTCGTGGGAGTGGTTTAACCAGACCTCGCGCACCCGTCTTCTCTTTCATTAAATCTCTCACGATCCACTTAGACAGGAGATTCTGCAGTCCGACTAGAAAATCATTTACTCTATTCTACCCATACTCGAACAGATGGTTTTAACAGTGTTCACATACTCGTAAATGGGGCGTGGATCATTTTGCGGTAGAATAAGGGCTCCTCTAATGGGAGTATTTATTGGGGGCAGCAATACATTTTCTTAACTTTCAATCATCTCATTGAATTATTTAGGCTTCTACCTCTCTGTGTTCTTCCTATCACTTTACTTCTGCATCCTATTAAAAACTCTTCAAGTCTCCCGGACACATCCATTCACAGTGAGGAACTTTGGTCTTTGGAAAGTTCTGTTCAAACACATCCTATTTAGAATGAAGAACTTGCTCTTTAGGAAGATAGGCGAATTATTATATAAGCCAGATAATCCATTGCGTTTATTTGTTTAGAGGGGGACCCTTCCGAGAATTTATAGAAATAACAGCAATGCAAAGTTATGTTATCGGCTTACCTCTGGGGTATATATACTCGGAAAGTCGGTACACATTCCATTACGTTTTCGTTCTAATTTGATATTAGTGGAATAACCATAGCATTAACTGCTTGTTGGCTTGTACTTTCACCTCTGGCTCGACAGGTACGCCTAACGGCCTACCTTACAGGAATATATTAAGTAGTTACCTACAATTTAAGCTCTAAAAACTGCGTGAAACATTTTCGTAGAAATACTGCGCGAAATCTATGATCTACAACTAGTAAACTGGTTTTTTTTTTTTTAAGAAGAAACTCTTTCTAGGTCCTCTTTCACCTCAGATTGTTTTCGGCATTTGCTAAAGAGGTGTACCTCTAACTATGCCATCTTTTCTGTTCCCATCCCTTCAGTTTCTTTTTCCAACGACAGCAGATACTATTTCATACCTTTCTCAAACTTTTTGCCTCTAATTCTATTTTAAATGATTCCGGTATTGTTCCTCCTCCTGCTTCTCCATTCAACTCATTTATACCTAACATAATAATTATTTCTAATGATGTTTTTTTCTGCCCTATTTGGACTTACTATTAAGGCGTATGGTTCTAATAGTATACTTGAGTGGTTCTAAAAAAGTGTACTTTGAAGCTTTTACCCTCTCTTGGTAAACTGTTTAGTATTTGCCCGTCCACCTTGAACAGTTTCCTCCTGCTGGAAGTGTACGCTCATTTAACCTATGCCGTAAAGGCCGACTTACCTATCGTCTATCCTTTTTTAATCTCAGATCTTTCCAAAGTTTTCGAGTCTATTCTTAAGAGGATGATTTTGGTAACCTCTTCATTCACCCCAATCATGTCTCTGATCACCAGATTGGCTTCCTTAAGGGGAGCACTCTTTCGGTGGTCTTATTCTCTTCTTTCTAGTATTGATCCTCTTCTCTTCGGAAAATCGGTAAATCTTTTGATTTGGCGTTAACTAGTCACATAGAAAGCTTTCGATAACATCTGGAACAAAGATATGATTTCTAAACTTTCCTCTTTCGGAATCTATCTTTCAATCTGATTTTCTTTCCGATCGTTCAATGGCATCTGTTGCAGACGGATACCGTTCTTCTTTTAAATCTATTAATAGTGTTCTTCTAGGTTCTGTCCCATCCCAACCGTTTTCCAACCGTTTTGCAGCTTCGTCATCTATGCACTCTTATGTTGAGGAATCCACAATTTATTACTCGTATAACTTTGAACGACATCAGACTCAACTTAGAATAGTCAATATTAGGAGGACGGCCTTGGAGTTACTAGCATATGACCTTTCTAGTATTTCTAATTTGGGTAGAGTTTTCAAGGCCTCAAAAACTCATTTCCTTAGTCTATATACTCCTCAACATAATCTTTCACAGAACAATATTATCATCTTTGAAAAATTACAACTCGATCCTTCCCCATGCTCTTAATATTCTCTTTTTTTTTGTGTGGTTTCTGGGGTTTCTGATGATCTTTCTTCGAAGGATCATATTGCCTCTCTCACCAAACAAGTTTCTAAAAGGTCAGGTGTGTTCTGGAGCGTCTTCAGAATTTTTTCACGCCATTACATTTGTTTGGGATTCAAATGGGAATTATTGGTCCCTGTATGGAACACTTATCTCAAATCTGGGGTGGTTCCACTCACACAGCTCTTCTTAAAAGGTAAAGTTCAAGGTCTTTCTATTTTTCAACCTTCCTGCTCTCAATAACTCTCTAATAACTCCTCATTACCGTGAATTTGCTGCAGGACTCTCCTAATACTATCACTATTAAAATTGACACCTGTTCTTCCGAAATCTCTAATCATAAAAATCTTCCTTTGGCAGTAACTCGTGCGACTCGTCGACCTACATACACAGTTTCATGACTATTTGTGCGACGCATAGATTATATTGTGATAGAATACATTCACATCATTGTAAGTTTAATATAACTAGTCATTACTGATAGAAATTCTCATTATTGTTACTATATATAATATAATATAATATAGATACTGATATCTGTAATTGGTATTTGCTATTTTGTGATGTCCATAACTCAGTATCGTGATGTATAAAGCTGTAAATAATACAGGTAAGTAGTAAATGATAAATTGTTCCATCTTAGATATTTCAGACGTAAATGCGCGTTTCTATTTAGGCAACGCCCGTACATAATAGAAGACATCATCAGAGGGTTTGGATATTGGAGAGATATGTGTAGGCTGCCTATATATATCGGCATATTATAAATTGTTTCAGTGCAAACAAAGGTGTAATATGTTAGAACTTTTTATGTTCTCGTTAGTTTTGTTACTACCTATAATTCTTAAAAATATTAATATTGTTGTTATTATAATTATAATTACTCAAATATTCTATTTATATATAATAGTGGTTTTGAAGTAAGATATTCATATATTCTTATATATTCAAACTATTTTAAATATATTATGAATGATATATATAATAATAATGTACTTCAATGTGTAATTATCATGTTATACAAAACGGGAGTTAATAGAAGGATTTGTAGTAAAATAATAAAAATCAGTAATACCGTACCGACATATAATTTCCGGCCGTGCGTCTCCAGGTATATTATTTTCATACCGGAACTCCGGCGTTTTGTGCGACTGCTTCGAATTAATCAGTGCTGCCGGGGTTGTCGAACTAAACGTTTAATTATATTATACAAAAAAGTTAGGTATCCTTAAAAGGAATAAGCCTTATATTTATTTATATTTCATTTCTGAATCATGCAAACTTATATTATATAAGTAAGTTTTATATATATAATAATTCAAAAACAAACAAAATTCATAAGATATTTAATAGATATATTAATATTTAATATATATATATATTTATTAATATTATATAATATATATATTATTAATTATATTAATTATAATTATATATATATATTATATAATATATAAATTCTTTTATCACAGAATTTATTCAAATTCCATAAACGATATGTAGGAACCTTTTAAATAAATGAATATAGCAATTGTCAAATCTAGACAATCATATATAAACATAGGAATTTATATAAAATGTGAAGAAAATAACGCACATTAAGATTATAATATAAGTAACATATAATAATAATATATGACAGTTATTATATATATAATATATATATATATATATATTTAATAAAATCATATTGACTCTTTTATTATATTTAAATTAGCCATATGAATAATAAAAATAACTGTGTCTGATATCATACGCATCTATAAACTACTCGTTTATTAAAATAAGTCAGTGAGATTACGTCACTAACCAACGAAAGCCAATAGAAAATACTGGCTTAAAATATTGTGAACAATCATCAAGAAATGAAATTACTCTATGTATTCACTAACAGGTTTCATAATCTGGTGAGGTTTCTTTGTATGGTTAATATACTATAACACTACACCTGTTAAATCAGTTTTCAGTATTTTTATTAAAATAGATGTCCGTATAGATGTTCCAATATTAACAATGGTTTGTCTTATAAATAAATAAATCAAAACTTTGAAATAAGTGCTGGTTTAATATAAATAAATAAGTGTAATTTTTCCTTTCTGTGAAAACATTCTGCCATAATTATTCTAATCTTAATTAATTATTTTAGTTACTTATTTAAACATACGCTAAATTTATATTATTATATTAAACTCTATCATCATGTACGTATGATAATTGTTTTTGTATTTATACATTAATGTAAATGTATAAACAACAAACCTATCATTAAATACTGTTCTTTTCTATTTTCATTTATTATGACATATTTATTTAGATTGTGAATATATAATATTAATATATTATATATATATATTTATATATAATATATCCATATATTATTATTATAAATATATATTATATTAACATATTTTAATGTGAAAGTGTACATAAGTATATTTTGAACTGCTTTCAAATACGTTAACAGTATCTTCAATTGTGCAATTAAGATATTTTGTATAGTAATTTTTCTGTTGCTACTGTTGATTCCAATTGTCACGTACCTCTCTCTCTTTCGGTCTTAGTTTTTAGGATAAGTTTCAATTATTATTTTACTCCAATTTTTGATTTAATCAACATTGATTCTACTGTTAAATATAAAATTATGAATGCAAACTATTTCTAAAAATAAATATAAAATGTTAGTAATACAGATTAACTCTACCAGAGTTTTATTATTCACATAGCTATGCAATCAATTTCTAATATTTATATTAATAAACGCATGTATTTAGATAAAAAGGAAAGGACTACTAGTACCACGCTACTACAAATTATCATTTTAGATAGTGTAAAAGTTATGGATAAATCAAAGTCTTAATAAATGGCGGTTTCACCTTTAGTCATCGGCCGCATCTTAACTGCTCCGCAATTTGGCGTATTTTTCGTTTGTGCTATTACATTACACACTCTTTCTCGCGCGGGAGAGCGCGTAATCTCATATATCTTTCATAACTATCTATACACGATATAATAAAAACCTATTTAGGTTATCAAAAATACCTAAATAATATAAACATTAATGCAAAAATCTACATTTAAGATCACAAAATTATACATAGTCTCAAATATTATTCTTCTGAGTGAATCTGTATATATATATGTATTTATAATATATATGTACTTAATATTATATATAATAAAAATATTATATAATTAATAAATATATATATACTTATATAATATATATAAATTATAACAACATATATAAATTAAAATAATATATATATCATAATAATAAAATTAAATAATAATAAAAATATAATTATATGTATAATATATTAAATTATATAAATAAATTAAAATATAATAAATATAAAATATATAAATAATTAAATTAATAATAATAAATATAAATAAATAAATATATAAAATAATAATATAAATAAATTAAAAATAATAAATAAAATAAATAAATATATTATATATAATATATAATAAATAAATATTAATTATATATAATATAAATAATTAATAATATATATATAATTATAAATAATATTTTATTATAAATACTATATAAATTATAATAATATATATGTATATTATATTTATATATATAATAATAATTTTATAATAAATATATTATATATATATATAAATTATAAGTAATAATATTATAATATAATTATACATATAATATTAATATATATATAGTATAATATAATTACATATTAAAAAAATTATTATTAATTAATATATAAATATAAGTCATAATCATATTAATATTAATATATAGATAAATATAATAATATAATACTATTATTATACTAAAATATATATAATATATAAAATATAAATAATAAAATATATATATATATTATAATATATAATAATATAAATTAATATATAATATAAATAAATTAAATATATATATTTATAAATTAAATTAATATATGTATATAAATAAATATATATAAATTATTGTATAAAATTATATCACTAATACTAAGCCTCGAAGGGGAGTGATTTGTGGTGTGGTGGGGGTGAAGAATCTAGCCCATATATCTTCTAATCCTCCCATAAGTTCTAGGTAGTCCGCCCTACAGATCCTCAAAAGTGTAGTGTACCCTAGTACTAGCCAATAAATGCCTTCTGTAAAGACGGCCTCAGTGGTATAGATCGTCTCATAATGTTTTATACATTTCAACTATACTATATAGACAGTAAAACAAAGTAGTCAGTCCTCAATTCTATTTTGAACGTCACTATTGATGATCGTGGATGATTCTACTTAAATATACACCATTTATCGATCACAAAACAGCATGATGCCTATATACATGAGTATATTAACGTCATCAATTAATTAATCTATATTTTTTTAAAATAAATTATAATCTATTATTTAAATTATTTTTATTTATTCTTTAATTTTTATACTTGATTATTATTAAAAATATGATAAAGAATATGTATAATAGTAATAGTGAAGATTGGTGTAAATAGGTAAATTTTAAAGTTTTTTAATAAAGGAAAGCTGATATTGATCAATGTACTGGGCATGAATATGAATTGTACTGATAAGCATCTTTATGAGGGTATTAGTAAATCAGCGTTTTACTCTTTATTGATTGAACTCTTAATTTAATTTTAATTTTTAATAGGATATATATATATATATATTATATATAATATATATATAGACAGAGTTTATGGGAAGATGGTATATAATATATAGTTATATATATATATATATTATATATATAGTATAATATTGGAACAGAGTTCATTTGGTTCCTTTTCCTTTTATATATATATATATTATATATATATATATATATATATATATTATAAATAATATTATTATATATTATATATATATATATATACTATATATATATATATATATATTTGACAGAGTTATCGGGTCCTTGCCTTTCTTTTATATATATATATATATATATATATTATATATAATATATATATATATATATATATATATATTATATAATATAATATATATATATATAATAATATATATATAATATTATACTATATATATATATATATATATATATATATATATATTATACATCAATATAGGTATATATATATATATATTATATATATATATATATATATATATATATATATATATATATATATATATATATATATATATATATATATTTGTGTTTGCAGATTAGTCATTAGTGCGAGTGCTAGTGTTAGGAACAGAAATTGATGCAGAGGGATTACCTACTCTAAGGAAGACGAAAATCTCACACTTAAGTAGTAACAAGTACCCCTTTTTCAGTTCAAGCGAAATCAACAATAGTAAGATTACCTACCTAAATTTTATAGTACTTTTTAATATTGTATTGTTAATATGGAAGGTATTGTTGACACCTCGACTACTAATACTACTATGGTAACTACTAATACTACTGCTCCTACTGTTTTAACTGATAATATTCTTCCTTCATATCCTATCCTTTCCATTCCAGTCATTCCTAAAGCTACTATAATTAAAGTACAGCATGTTAATGGTACATATAATGGGTTAACCCCTCAAACTGATCTTCCCCACACTCCTGACACTAACTCAGAGTGCAAGGAATTCTCTTTTATGCTACCTCTTGCTAATATTAAGGGTTCTTTAAGGGGTGGGAATGCTTAAGGGAAGGGTACAACAAGTAAATATCATGCCACTAAGTAGTAGTGAGACGATACAAGGTGCCCGCTTTGCCTTGGCACCTAATAATCACGAAGTAATGCACTCAACTGGAGTCCATATGTAACCTAGTGAAAGTAATTGGTATAAATTCCTAGATTAGAGTTATCCTTTATTAAGCCTATAACTGTTGGCCCAATAATAGTATAACCCCTATCTCTAGCAACTACTCAGAGACTAACTCTCCCTATAATATCTTGATGGCTTACATGGGTAGTTATCCCGGTAGGTTGCTTGTTTTTTATACTCGGCTGGTTGTTCTCAGTACAAGACCGTACATACTATAGTGCTTGAGAAGGTCAAGTTATCCAGTGTTACCTACATTCCAGTTAAGATTGAAAATCGGAGTCTCTCTCAATATACTGCAGGAACATTGTAACTTCGCACAATGTAGATTCTCGTCTCAAACTTCAGTCATCCATCACCTGGGACAACGTGTGCAAAAGAAGTTCTGTCTCCTACACAGCTATGTTAGAGATACACCATGTTGGCACATGCCCTTCCCGCAGGATAAAACTTATGTGTATTTTTCCACCACCGCATGAATCGCAAATCCGGTGCGATGAGGTTTAAAATTATTATGACTCATTGGACCTAACGACAGGTCCGCTAGATTACAGATTCAAGTACGGGAGGGGTACTCGCAACAAAATTGAAAGTGCAGTGCCTCGGAGATTTATAGCAGAGGTCTTGACAATTCTCCACGTGTAAGGGTGAATTCCGCCGATGTGGAAAGAGGATCAGCCTCTATATCCCGCAATACGCTTTCAATTTTGAAAAGCTCCTTACAACACTTTAATAACCGTAGACAGAAGGACCCCTGATAAAAACTCGACTATCTTATAGCATCCCTCGCCCTGCTTACCTACACAGTTCGTTTATTACTCATATTTGTCCTCCATCTATAACTTGAATCTTACGCCTTTGTCTATTCGTAGAGCTAGCATATACTTTATACATATTATTAACGACCCAACTGATTGAATATTACGATGTTGACACTATAAGATTCTCGAGAGTCATAACTCCGTCCATCAATTATTATATATAAATTTTATTTCATTTGATTCATAGAAAAAACAATTCATTTCACTGTGCTCCTTGCACTTATTACACATATCATCTTTTACTATAAAACTTAATCATAAGAATTTCCATTTAATTAAAAATTTAGTTCATCCTGAAGTCTCACTTTCGACGCAGATTGTAATCCAATTACAATAAAGTGCTGATATGTATTTTATCTTACAATTAATCTAATAGGATTAATTTTGCTTCCTATATATTATCTGATTATTTGATATATTACACATATTCTCTGCCACTATTATTGCCAGTTCAGGATGGTTGTCTTGATATGAATTACCTCACTGTCTTACTTGATGTCGGGATGTACACATGGTTCCTAATTGACTACCTAGTCATATAACTTTTGGCAGTGCGCTTGGATAGAGAAAATTCTGATATTACTGTGTCTTCTTTCCGTCGTCACTGAAGGTGTATTTTGTTGATTAATGTTGGAATATATTTTTCAGCTTATATAAGTGTTTTCTCTGTAGAAATGTGACAGAGGAAAGAATAAATAATGATAATGAGAATATCATATATTTACAATTTGTAATTAATTGTGCTTATAAATATCATTCCAGATAGGCGCGGGTAAATGACCGGACCCTGCATAGAGTTCTTTCTTGTGGTGAAAACAGCTAAAAGCTTAGCCTATTGGGTTATTTTTTATCAGATTAAAATAATCGTTAAAACCCGTCTCCAGAGAAATAACTTGGCTCTTTAACCATTTAGTAGTTTGGTAAGAGATAGTTAGAATTTTATTTGGGTCGTCATAAGAGGCAAATGAGAGATATTGCAAGAAAATGAGTTAGGTAGTACCGGCAAGAGACAGCATCCTGCATAATGAGACACGGCTTGTCAGAGACTACTCCTTATTTTTTCCAATCGTAACCGCAAAGTTCGCGCCATTCTCTCCTCTTGAATAATTTGTCTCGCTTGTCCACAATCATTCACTAAGACTGTCCCTCGTCCTTGCAGTAAAAGTACAGTATATTGGCTTCGCGTGCAGCTGACCTTGGTATAGGTCTCAAAGTCTCTTCTGTTCCTATTCCTTAATGAGGTACTACAATTGTCTCTACGTCTAATTATTTGTTGTGTACCATGTCCTAAATTCCTGAACGTCTGTAGAGATGTCGGTCTTCCACAGCCAGTCAGTACTTCGTGTAACATGTAAATGTTTAATTCGTCCTCAGTGTTACAGATAACTAAATAAGTTCTGAGTGAGTTAAAAATAGAAGGTCATGGGCAGGTTAGAGTTTTCGTTGTTACAGTATTTACGTCTTCGAGTGTAGAAAACGGTCTCTACTATTGGTTTTGATCATTGTATCATCATTTAACATTGTAATTGGGGTAATATTTAATTATGTCATGTATGATGGATGGTTATGAAAGAGGGGGGAAATAACCAATGTGCAGTGGCTAGACCATGTCTTCATAATGTACAACATAAGGTAGTTTAGCGGTGTAGTCTATGTAAATCCTTCTTCCTTTCCAAAGCGCTCCTTATTACATTCTGTATCCTTGTAGGCGTCCCGCGGATTCATCACTCCTTCTCGTTTTCTCTCTCTGGATGTTGAAGCAGAGATCTGACACGTGAGTTGCTAAAGAGAGTGTTATTGGCGGTAACACTTTATTTCAGCTCAGTATCAGCATTATGTTGATTGTGTTACCTGTTCATGTGAAGGACAGTAATATGTCATAGATTTTGAGAAGATATATTATCTAGCTTTGTAATTGAAATATTTAACTCGTGTTCAATGTTTTCTCTGGTGGAAACCGAGTTATACGTTCTTAGATCTCCTTGTATGACTAGACATATGAGATTAGGTTGTTTTGGTACTTATGAAAATACGACGTTGTGGTCTTTCTTGGCTGATATTTTCTGCTTGAGATATGGAATTCCTTCTGTTTGTGGCAAGGTATTGATCTGAAAAGGGTTCAGGTATTTCTTTCAAGTTTCTCAATATCGGCTGTAATTAATATCTTATTACATCTAATTATATTATTATTAAATTCTTATTATTAATTATTCGAATTTTCATTACTATTACTCAATATGAATATAAATATTATTTAAATTAATCTCTAGAGTAATTTATTATTATTAATTATTATTTATTATTCAATTAATTAATTTACTTTTCTAGAGTGGAGTCGCTGTTATTGGTAATATATGAAATTTGTGTAATTATGAGTAATTAGTAGATAGTTATGACTTACTGTTGTCTTCGTTATTTTTAAAATTCATCGTATTTGGGAGTTGGTTCTGGCCTAGTGTGGTAACACAGTTAAACACACGGCTCGCATAAGTCTGGTCACCCGGTAGTCCCTCTTTTGGGCATACAAGGGGTCGGAGAAGTTAAGTGAGTAAGTAGTAATCATAATCAGAAATAGAATATAAACTCCTAGGACAAGATTACAATTGGCCACGCTATGTGCCATTCTTCTATGTGTCATTTTTATATAGATTGGATTAGATATTTATTTTTTAGTTATTTCGTAATATATTAATATGATTAAAAAATATAAAATTGTCCTTAGATTTTTATTTTTAATAAAACTTATTTTTGTTTGTTTATTAGACATAATCTTCTGAAATCTGAAATTAAATATTTATTGAATCTTTTTTTTGGTAATGCCTACATAATTTATATTACTGTACTCTACAGTAAACTTTGTTGATTTGATTTATTTATGATGTTCAACTTAGTTACAAAATCTTCTGATAGTAAATTTCCACAATGAAGCCCATATAATGGAGTGATATTATAATATTGTTTTTAATTTTATTATTTTTTTTAAATTTCTTAATAATATATTCACTTAATTCATTGTGTTCGCTTAAAGTTTAGGAATTTGTTTTTTTCACTCTTTTTGTCTCGATTATAAGTATTCTTTTTTTTTCCTTAGTAGGGCCTGGTCCTCAAAACGTCTGAGTATTTGAATTTTGCCTTTGGTGGTTCCATTTTTTTTTTCCTGAGGCTCGCGTTTTTTTTATTAGTCTTGGAAGTGTATAGAATTCTTCTGGAGCACTGGTAGCTTTGCACACATTAACGGTGAGGATCAAGACTAACAAAGCTCGGATTACTTTCTGGGAGGTAGATTTTTTTCGTTCTAGAGGACCTTCAATCTCACACGGGTTCTATAGGTGTGGTCAAACCTAAAAGCTGGAAATTTTTTCGCGAGATACGCGTGCGAGGCTCTAGTAATTTTCTTGCGGACTCTTCCTCAAGTTAAAGACAACGGTGTGGTTACGACTCTAAGTGTTGGATTTTATTATTTCTGGACGCGTAAGATTTTTCTTGAGACTCAATTAAAACGGTGTGGATCAAGCGCCTAAAACTGGAATTTTTTTCTGTGGAGGTCGAGATTTATTTAATACTATGAGCGCGTTCCAAATTCCGTTATATCAGCCGACTCGGCTGGATAACACTACTCAAGGAAATAAGTCATGAGATTTTTTTCTATGGTGGTACAGTGACCTTTTTCATTTTGCTAGGGACACGCATGTTTAAACCAAATAATAAATCACCCGGGTTGGTGTAAAGGCAAACGTAAAACACAGTTGGAAGTATAATCTTTTTTTCGCACAGTAGAGAGGTTGGAGTTTATTTTTTACTGAGTATCTCCAAATTTAATACACGGTGTATGATAACACCTTAAAAAGCTGGGATTTTTTTTTCTGTGGAGGTAGATTTTTTTCTGAGACTCCAATTAAACGGTGTGATACACACTTCCAAAGCTGATTTTGGATTGATATTTTATTCTTTGTGAGGTAAGATTTTTTCTCGTTGGGACTTTCTGAACTTAGGAAAACAATCTTACATATCCATACTAGGATCATAATTATAACAGGTCAGTGGATCATGTTTTAATCTAAGATTAAATTATAATTTAATTAATTAAGTATAATGATATTAAAATTAAATAAGACGAGTACTGATATTTAATATCAAAATATGAAGCTTATAGTCAATTTACTATTGTTAAACAAAGATATCCTAAAGTTAAAGACGAAAAATAGACGTTAAGGAAAGACGTAAAAATAGACGAAATAAACAAGAATATTGACAGAATTCAAAAAACACAGAGAATAGAGACCAATTTTTAAGACTAATTTTTGAGAACAACTAAAGTGAAGGAAAACAAATCTGGATAGAATTCAAAAAATATACTTTTTTATAATGAAGAAATATACGCAAATTAAAAAAAGTTGAGAAATAAAAAAGAAAAATCATTTTAAGAGATGAAATATAAACAAGAATATTGAAAGTTCAAACAACCTGAATGTTAGGATTAAGGATTAAAGATAACGCGAATTGAGTACATGTAAGGAGAAATTAACACCAATGGAAAATCTAAAAAGTGGTACCTGCCAAAAATACAATAAAGTGGGTACCATAAATGTGGTCAATTAAAACTTTAAGCAATACCTTTTCCAGAATTTTGGATACAATTCTTTGTTTATAAAATTCTAAATAATTTTTTTTTTTCAATAAGTTTTTATTCTTTGAATTTATCGCTTTCATTATAATCTTATTTATGGCTCTATAAAAGAGATTTATACTCAGTTATGTTTGTATGGTATATGGATGAAGCTAGTCTTCTTACAACCTTTATTACGAAGGAATGATAAGAAACCTGGTACTCACAAATATTGTGAGGGGCAATACATGGTGGTATAGGAAATATGGGGATAGTTGAAGGGATCTTAATAAACGTATAAGGCTTGTGGTTTGGGAATACTTAATGTAACTCAAATTGGTACCTTTTGTAGTCGGGGTGTTTAGGAATTAAGGGGGAATAAAATATTAAATAGTATTATAAATAAATTGTCCTGATAAAAGTTTAATGATATTTGTGTGGGATTCGCTTTTATTCATTCGTTATTTTTGTATATATACAACTCATATCAGTCGTGGTTGTGGTGTTTTTTTGTAGTTCTTTTCCTAGTCAGTTGCCTGACATGTACTAAGCCTTTCACCGCATACAAGTTCTCAATATTTGTAAGGTTTTATTATATCTATTTAACATAGAGAGACTCTATATCTACACAGCGTAATGTTGGCCAACCTTAGTTTCAGTACTTGCAGTTTTCAGAACCTTTTGTAGAGCTCAATCATATTCTTCTTAATTCTTCCTTAGAATTTATCCGTCAATCTAATATTTTTTTTTTTTTGATATTATAAGCGGACCACTTTCCCTGATATATCTTCGTTTATAACATTACATTTCCTTTTTCAAATAATAGGGCGTAATGTCCGGCTGCTAACCGCGGGTGGACTTAGAGGACCCTTCGACAACCGATCCTCCCCTACTTACATGAGAAATATCACTAGGAAACTGAATAACTTTTTGCTCGAGAATCTCCTCCTAGAATAGGGCATTGTCCATTGAGCTAACTTTTTCCTTTCGTTTTGTATGAAAACCAACCAATTAACAAACTAAATAACTTATTAAAAGAGTAATGTTTAATACGAGACCATTCTATACCCTTGTATCGCTCCTCCCCGGAGGGCTGCTTGAATAAAGATGTATCTCTGTGCTTTTCTACTCTCATTCTCCAAAAATAGCAAAATTTTTTAATATTATATCTAAATAATACACCCAGGTTTGTTGCACCGGAGGCTGCTTGCACTAATTCTCCTGGGGTTGTCCGATAAATTAAATATCAAATTGTATTTGGTTCATAATTGCTATTTCCAAATCATCGTACTCCAACCCGCCGTTTCTCTTCTTTTCCTATTGATGAAGTTCTTTTTTAACAAGTGATAGTCTAATTAATCTAATAATCTTGTTAAATTTAGGAAAATATAATATATCATTATTTAGAAAAATACTTTTTTTCAAATAAAATACAACAAGAACTCATCAAGTTCAAACAACGCGTCACTCAGCGAAAAAATAATTGAGAGCATTGTTGAATTTATATAATACATTCTACGCTTTCAGAAAGGAATTGAAAACAAGATGAACTGAAAACCAAAATCTTGGACAGTCCTAAAGTCGCTTGCAAGTGGTAGTAGAGTGTCTGTCTCGTGTCAAGAAAACGCAGTAAGTTTGGCTACGTGAAGTGGTTAAATCATATGAGACGCTTCTTATATAAGTGGATTTAATACCATACTTCCTTTTCGTACCTTATTCGCCTTCTGAGTATACTCTAGATAACTTGTGAGATGATTTTGAAGTCCATTTATAGAAATAATCGAAGGACTGTTAGAGCTGCTGGCATGAGAGGACGGAGAGAGAATTGCATTAAGAAAATGGAATGTAGGTGGCCCCTAACAAATGGTTGTCTGGGTCCAGCGATACGCGGGTGGTTGAGCAGTTTTTAGGTACGGTTTCAAGAATTAGTAAGAATAAGCTGATAATCACAGGCGTATTACACAAATACATTCTCAAGATAAAATAAGGCAGCTATATAGTGTCTGAAAACAGAGTTCGCGGCCACAGATTACGAAAGACCGTTATGGGACAATAGGATTGCACTTTATTAAAATGAATCAGTTTTTAGAATATTACTATATATGATCAAATAGCTCAGAAGATATAAGCTTTGTGTCTTTACAAATACTGACTCAGAATCATTAACCAATAGACTATAAAGGTAACAAAGTTCGCCTTTACCGGAACTGTCTAACGACCCGTGTGCATAAACCCTCATTATCACCGCGGTAACAAAAAGGCGTAAGAAAAATTAAAGATAATCAGGTTTTTGTGATTTATGTAAGAGTTTCTCGAATAGATGAAAGGTTTAGAAAAAAAGTTTCCTTTGTTTTATACGACCAAAGAGGTTACGTTGCTATCCTACAAAAGAAAATCTTACCGTTTCGTACTGACCAGGGCCTCTATAAAAGTTTGTATATTTAAAGTCGGGATCAAGATTTAAGATGATAAGGTTACTATTGAAGTGATTTTTAACCAGATTGGCAGAAGTAGATTTTATTTTTAAAGTTTGTATTGCAACCTCAGTGCACCTCATTGCACACACATGCCACCAAGTGCACCCTAGTGTAGGACTCAACAAGTGTATTGTACATCACCACGTGCCAATCTAGGTCGGTGTACACCAAATGCAATCTTCATATAATGCTAGTAAGTCTCAATTTAATGCACCACAAGGTAAGTTAAACATGAACTTCGCAAGTAACGCAACACCTCCAACGTCCCAATCCTCGAGTGTTACGTTATAAAAAAGTGTAAATCACGATATTTGCATGCCTAATCGACAAACCGGGGTGTCACCTCAAATATAAGGAGCACCACTGCCTCATAATTCAATTGAGCGTCCTGTCACAAGCTATCCTAGTCCTAGGTCGGATTCTTTTCAGACATCAATGATTATAAATAATGGAGCAGCTATAACTCTCCAGGGAGTGCGGTGTCGTTCCGCTAAGTTCCTACTTGCGAACATACTAATTTTTAATTCATCCCTTTCGGATGAGATGGATAATATAGATAATATGCGAAAAAAGGTTTACTGCTGAGAACGTAGTACAGCATCAGAAGCAAGTATGTTTAGGTCATACAATAATAGTAAAGCGAGTACGCCCGCGCCGCTTCCACCCGACAGAGGTAAGTAAAGCTCCCATACACAATTATGAGTACACTTTTAAACACCCTTCTGAACCTACTCACTATTCTTCTGACTCTGTTAACATCCTTCCTAATTCTTTTCAGGAAATTAATTTAGCTTCTCAATCTTCTCTATCTTCGTCGCACCAATTCAGTCACGCGAAAATACCTGAAGTTAGCCCACTTAGAATTAATTCTCCTTTCACCTTGTCGCACCAGATGCAGATGCCTTACTCGGACACAATTACAGAAAGCCAGAATGTTGTCATAGACGACTCTCTTTCTTATAATGTGTATACTTTTACGGACTTAGAGATATTACCTCACTCAAGGTATATTCTCCCTGTTAAGGTACAGTCCAACATTGGTGCTTCTCCTCCAGAGAATTTAACACTCATTACTGAGAGTAAAAGATATTATCTTTCCTCAGGTACACTTTTCTTCGGGAACACACTTTCCACTTGCAATAAAGGCAACATTTTGTTAGAATTAGTAAACTTAGGCGCAGATACAGTTACTTTAAACAATCACTGCCTACTTACTACAGCTTCTCCGCTTCTTTATAAAACCACAGAACCATACGACGTTAACACTGTCACTGCTTCTAAAGGTCTTTCCGATGCACAAATTTGGGAAGTTTACAGAGAAATTTTACTCTCTGAATCTAGTAAGGATTCAAACAAATACGTTTTAAATAATCCTTCACAACTTGAAGACATTTTCTTTTCCTTAGTTAAAATAGAACACTATTGCTTTAGCAGATGATCCAGTCGGTATCTTTATGAGTCTCCAATTTTTCTATTTTAAACTCATGCGATGCGCAGTCCGGATTATGTGGTAACACCCGTCCGATATCGATTACCCATAAATATATGGAAGCCTAGCGAATGGGTACGAAAGACAGCTTTCTAGGAAAAGGGTTTACATAGAACCTAGTATTTCTCCTAATATTCTCCTTTACTTTTATTCCTAAAAGTCTGGTGGAAAATTGGGAGTAGACTGTGGACTCGGAACATTGAACTTCATTCACGTTTCCGCGACAGGTATCCGCTGCCCTAACATTAGCAGAATCCTTGTCCTTCGATAGGTTCCACGCGGTATCTTAGCAAACGAATTGACTTGCTCTCAGGCTTCAGTCACTCGAAATGCGAACCAACGTCTCGTCCCTTCACTGCTTTCTCTACTTCTCGAGGTCATCTGCAGATGACAATTATGCCTCAACGTGAGCGCAATTCTCACGTCGATTTTTTAAGCCGTACGATGAATGGCACCTCTCCGGCTTGCTATGCCGTCGTTTGGTTTACTTTTTATTGAACGATATTTCATATTCAGTAAGACATTCCTTCACATTATACACATCTCAAAAAGGTTTTTAATGCTTTAACTAATGCTCACCTAAAAATAAAGCTTGAAAAAGTGTTCTTTCTTTAAAAGTAGTGTCACTTTCTTAGGTTTTAAAATCAGTGAAAAGGGGCTATCCCCTGATCCGGTTAAATCGGAAGCTATTAAAGGATTTAAAAATTCCTTCAGAACGTGTCTGATGTCGTTCAACCCCCTCGGTTTTTTCAAAATTATTTTCGCTCACATGATACCCCATTTATTCTTCACCCTTGTGCAGCCCCTAACTCTGCTCCTAAAGAAGAATATTCTGTTTTTTCTTGGCAAATCGAACAACAATCTGCTTATGACTCTTTGAAAGAAATTTTTACTTCTAGATCCAGCACTTTCTTT